>JAADXL010000283.1:0-35943 GCA_023337755.1 Pythium aristosporum
CCATTTCCCAGAGCAGCCGTTTCGAGACCGTTTTTCTATCAGTTTTTCCGCCAAATCCGACCAACTTGATCAGTCAGTTAGCCGTTTCTGAGCCAATTTTTGGGAAGTTTCGGCGGCTTGAGGAGAGCCAAGAGGGGCACACCACTAGCTGTTCCTCGTATCCTGGAGTGCGAGGCCCTAGGGGATTGACGTGTTGGGGTATCGGGCTCCACTTCAAAGAAGTTTGTGATATCTCCGAGGTGGCGCTCGCGCTCAAGAAAGCCTGCGCGGGTGTGCCATTCTCCTGAAAGGTTTGTTGCCGGTGGGACCAGCAAATCGCCGGAAGTACGCCAAGGACGCGATTTTTCTAGCCGCTACACGACAAAAAATAAACAGGCCATTAATAGGGGTACCCAACCCTCACGGTTAGAGCATCTCCACCAGTCCGTCTATTCAAAATTGAGGATATCCACATAAAAATGCAATTACAAGTTTATCCTCAGCATCTGATGTTGAGATCCCACCAACACGGTCAAACAGACGTGGCGCAAAAGCAACTCCAACCGAAAGGACGCGAATCACGAGCGACTCAAGACACCAGGAGAAATGGATCTAGCGACGGAGCTCATGGATGACGACCAAGAGGAGGAGCTGTTGAACGACCTCCTGCACATGCGTCCACCCGCTCTGTCACTGGGCAAACCAGACCCGGTGGGTCACAGGTTGGCCGCTCCCCAAATAAGACCCGCGCCTTCCACGCTCGGCACGATCGGCTGATGCAACAGTACTTCAACGATGATCCAGTGTATAACGCTGTTGACTTTCGACGGCGCTTTCGAATGAGCCACCGTCTCTTCGACACAGTTCTGAACGGCGTCCAACGGGTCGACGACTACTTTGTGCAAAAAGCAAATGCAGCCGGGCGTGTGGGCATTTCATCTCATCTCAAGATCACTGCGGCTATTCGCGTGCTCGCTTACGCCGCATCGTTTGACTCGATTGATGAGAACCTCGAGATGGGAGAATCAACAGTGGATTTGTGCTTCAAACGGTTCTGTATGGCGGTGATCGCAGCGTTCGAACCTGAGTTTCTACGGCCCCCAACTCCTGAAGAAGTCCACAAGCTCCTGGAAATGAACGCCAAAAGAGGTTTTGTTGGAATGATCGGATAAATTGACTGTATGCATTGGCAATCGAAGAACTGTCCGGTTTATGCGGCCGGCATGCACAAAGGAAAATTCCCAAAGCTCATTCTCCGTGCTGATCTCGTCAATACTCATCGTCTCGGGCACGGCCATCGCAGACTACCCAAACTGAGTACGAGTCGGTGTGCTTGGCGGTTGACGCACTGTAGTAGGCTCCGCACGCAGGCGGTCGAGCACGGCTCGGCGCTTGCGTGTCGGGTTTCCGATCCGCTACCCATTTGCTTTCCGCTCGGAGAGCCGTATCAAATGCGCACTTCACCTTCGCATAGAAGTCATCCCCACTCTGGTAGATGCCGCAGATGGGATTGCACGTCGCCTCGAGCCACGCATTGCAGAGGGAGACATCCTCATGAGTCCGATAGTTGGCGCCTCGACTCTTCGACGACTCCTCCATTCAGTTTTTTCCTGTTTGTACGTTGCCCTCCAACGGCCCATTTCTAAATATATAATGCGGATATAAGGAGTGGTGGCTTGTCATTTTTAAATTTCCACCTACAAATCTAACATTTGTTTGATTTGTACGGACTGGTGGAGATGCTCTTAGTAGTGGAAAAGTTCTGGAGAAAAATTTCGCGCCAAAATGCGGCCATCTGATTGGCCCAATTTTTCTTGCTTTCCGTGGCCAAAGTCCTCATGGTTCGCGAAGCATTTTTCTGCCCCGACTTTATACGAGGGACGTGCCCATTGCACAAGGGACAGCAGCATATCAAAAGGAACAGTGGCACTGCAACGTTGAAAAGGAAACGAGCAAGTCGGCAAGGAAAAGAGCGCCATGGACCCCGCCGACAACGAGCCTCTAGAACTGTTGGCGCGCACGCTGGCCCAGTCAGCAAGTGCCGATTCAAGGGCTGCAAAAAGACGACCATGCCTACGGCCAGTGACGACCGACTACGCTTCTGCTCGCAACCGGCATGCATGCACCACATTCACCAAGCGTGTACGGCGAGCTTGCTCGAAAGATTCGGGCGAGTCGATGACGTACCGCCGGTTTGCGGTAAACGGTGCTTCAATGCTGCGATCAAAGCCACTGTGGCTCAAAGTGCAGAGCCCAGTACGAAGAAGCGCTACCGCTGGCATGACGACGGACTAACACTGAGCATCAGCTCCATCAGTTGCCTTCTCGACTGGCTCACAAGCGGCAGCTACTACAGTCGGTATCGCGGGGGCGAGAGCCAAACAGGAGAGTCGAAAACGACTATCGCTGGCGAAATAGTTCTCTACATCAGCAGCTGCGGCATCACAACACCACGCACAGCGAAGAACGTCATGGACAAGATATCAGCGCTCGAAGACTCGTACAAAGAAGCAACGCAATGGCTCAACCAGACTGGACAAGACGTCGAAGATGCTAGTACGTTGCGTAATTGCATCATCGCGCGATGCCCGTTCCGAGACATCATGGAAGACCGTCACAGCATCCATCCACTTCTGACAAACCAAGATCCTCGTTTCACTGATCCTAGCCGCGCCACGCGCCATGCGTCGCGATCGTAACCATCCCGAATTGATGACGACGACGTCAACACAATCTCGGACGGCGTTGATGACGAACCAGATCGCTCCGCGTCCGTGGATCGAGTTCCAGATCTCACCAATCTACCAGAAGCAGTGGAAGGTGCGAACGCAGTGCGTTCTTCCAGCAGACCCTGTCGATCGCATCACCGGTCAATACGAAGCGCAGATCCACCGTGGTACCGCCACACCCGTCGTTATTGAAGATGAAAGAAGAACACTCGCCCGCGACCAAGAGAACAAGCAAGCCGAACTGGAGCTGCGTCAGGAAGAGGTCGAAATCCAGCGTGAGTAAGTCCGGCTCCAGCGTCGACGCGCGGACACAGAGGCTCAAGAGTCGCAGTTTCGGGTGAGAGAGATCCCGGCTAGGACGCTCAAGTTTGAACAAGAGGCTGAACACTGGCGCGTCCAAGCAAAAACGAGTCTATTGCGAGAGCGAGCTCAGCTCCTTAAAGAAGGTATCCCCCAAAGCGAGATCGATTTGCTCTTGCCACTAGCCGCACAACTCTGACAAGTAGGTTAGCAACTGCTCACGGCGCTCGCCTCCACTCGCATCTATAGGGATCTCCATATTGAGCTCATCGTCTTCCTCCAATCCATTTGGATCGCCTCCCGTACTTGTGGTATCGTCTTCATCTTCCCACTCAGTAGGTAGATGAGAAGGTTGGTCACGATGCATGCGCACAGAAAACAACATGATGATGAGGCGCATGTCGTCTTCGTTATCGACTGCGACGCGGATCGACTTGAATAACGGAAAGCGTGCCTTGATCAGTCCGATACTGTGCTCGCTTTTGATGCGGATTTTCGCCAACATGGTGTTGAAGTAGCTCTTGTGCTCTGGGATGGCTGCCTTTGGTGGCTTTTTGTACGCTGGAGAGTGACGCTTGAAACGCGGAGTCTCCCAAGAGGTACTGATTGGGACCGAAATAATTGTTTGGCTCGTTGCTGAGCTGAGAATTCGACCACACACGGTTGTCATGAATGGATCCGGGCCAACTGACGACGACGTGACGAATCCGAGCGAGATCGTCACAAGTGAGGAGAGCGTGAATCGCGTAGCCACTCTTGCGCGTAAAGTACTCCTCCCCATTCATCATTGGCTTTGTCTCCAGCGGGAGCAACGTGCCGTCGATCACCAACACAGTTTTGAAACGCGAACTTGTCCTGGATGCGAACGGCAATCTCCTTCCTTTCCGTCGAGTCGGGCCACGTGATGACCGTATTGCTGAGCCTGAGAATCGCACGCGCAGCGCGCCGCACATGATTTGTCGTATCCCCCTTGCCAAAGCCGAAAAAGAGTGCAAACTTTGATGCCGTATTGTCGTTCCCATTCGTTCCGAGGTACTTGAGCAGTACCATCAAATGCAATTCAACGGGTCCTCGAAACGTGCGGCGCGGGCCAGCTTGAAGCGCGTCGTCGTCCTTGTTTAGGTTCACAATGCGACGGAAGGCAGTGCGAGTGACACGAAAATACTCTCTGTCATTGAGGTAATCGGTGTCGTTGAGCAGTATCTGCCAGCGATCCGGCCGTTTCCTGTACGTCGACTGTCGCACGAAGTATCGGGTTGCCTTGATGTGCTCAAGATGTGCGCGTACGTGCTTGTCCATCACCTTCTCGAGCTCGTCCTCTTCATTAAAGAAGAAGCGCTGCATCGCTGCCTCTTCTCGGGACGCAATCGTTGCCTCGAGCTCGCGGATTGCCGTTCGTCGAGCTGAGTATCGCGGCATTGTGGTCGGGCGCGCGAGCGTTCACGAAGGGAAATGCGAACGCAGAGAAAAACTCGCGAGTAACAACCGCAGAGGAAAGAGGGGTTGCCAAACCTGATCACATGTGATTGGTTGAAATCTGTTTCGAAGGAGACGGCAAAAATATTTTTCTCCAGTAACCGTGAGGTTTGGGTACCCCTAATATCACTCCACGATTTCCCTCCAACCACACAAGCCAAACCACAACAAGATCTCCTATTGGATCGACCCACAAGGCTCCTCGAGTGCTCCCGGCACGAAACATTTGGTGGCTCGAGTACGGAATGAGGTGCAGATCTGTGCTTACCCGTGGCGCGCAGTTTGTCCACGACCTGCCGCCAAGGGCTACCATTAAACCAACATCCATTTTATCTATCATGTCGCCTCTCCTCGTTGGTACTTTTGAGTGGATAAATCTTGTGTGGGTTTTGCGACTCCCTTCTCCGTTTTTACTGTGTGTTTTGAGTCTTTTCTCTTTCGAGTGTTCTGGCAGTGAGACTCTCAAGCCAAAAGAACAACAATCAGACTAGGCTATACTAGTACCACCATGTAGTTACCGGTACTTTTACCGGTATCTGCCTAGTGTCCACGAATCGTTTGGTTCCTTTTGTTTCGCGTGCTTCAAGATTCGCCGATCCACATGCGCCACGGTCTCAATCTCAAACGAGCCAGCAGATCCCGCAATTGCACTTGGGATGGCATTAGCGAATGGGATAGCCGCAGCACCGATGAAGAAAGGGAGGAAGGAACAGCGACTTCGTCCCTCCTCCATTTCCCGCCAAGCACGGGGGCACCCATTGTCTTGGCCTTGTCCGACGCAACGGTTCGGCAGGCAAAAGTTCTGCAAGGCACTTCTCGACTCGTGGACTCTCAGCACGAGGTACACACTTGCCCGCCCGCCTATCGCCACGGTCTCCCCTAAAATCTCTCTTTTCACACAGAAGTACCATTGAATATGTCTGCGCGAACCGGGTCAACATCGGAGTTCCAAGTGGCAGCCTCGCCCGAGCAGAGACACGCATACGAGCGCACGATCGCTGCTGTTCTGGACCACGGCATCGCCGAGTTCATCGCGCTGACAACCAGGGGAGGCGGTCCAAACACTGGCGATCAGCATGGCGACCGCGAGCGAGGCGTCGACACGCGCAAGTGGAAGGCCTTCAAGAAACACGAGACCGTCCAGATCTACCGCGCGCGAGACCGCGTTCGCGAGCGCCCCGAGGCGCCTGCGAGGAAGGACAGCGGGTTCGCGAACCCGCCGCTCATCGACTGGGAGCCCATGGCCAGGCTGCTCTGCGTGGGGACGCTGCTGGGCAGTCTCGAGGACGCCATGTACGGTGGCGTGACCCCGACGGAGCTCGCGATGGCGACGCGGTCGCTGTACATTAAAGACGAGTTCACGCAGCACCGCGTGCTGCTCGACATCCACGGGCCGACCCACGACGACCCTTTTCGGTATCTCGGCATCAAGTGGGGCGCGCGAAACCCGTCGCTCGCGGCGCTTGTCAAGTCGCGCGAGACGCTCTACCTCGAGGCATCCGGCTGCCGCGACGTGCAGCTCGACGCCGGTCGTACGGGACGCATTGGCTATGTCATCTACCACTCGATTGATCTCCCCCAAGTGCCCAAGGCCGAGGCCAACGTGCGTGCACGGATCTCGGCGTGCTACATTTTCCACGAGGCCTCGCCCGGTGTCATCTCGCTGTACGGCACGTTGGCTTCGGACGCCGGTGGCCACTTGCCGACCAAGCTCGCGGCGCTGGCCGGCGCGAACGTCATGATTGCCGTGTCGCGCGTGACCGAGTGTGCGCTCAAGAAGAAACTCGCCATGATGCTTTCGCGACGCACGCGTGGCTTCACGGGCCGCGATCTGGACGAACGCGAGCCGTGCACGCGGTGTCTACAGTGCTCGCGCAGGTTGTCGTCGTTGAGCTCGCTCACCGAGTGTCTGATCTGCCAGACGCGCGTGTGCTCGCGATGCATCACGTCGCGGCGGTTGCAATTGGGTCGCACCAAGGCGACACTACGGCGCAAGACTGTGCCCATGTGCAAGGGCTGCATGTCGATTGCGCGGCTGCCTGGCAAGTCGGCCGAGGCCGCGGCGTGGGAGTTTGGGCACCGTGGCCCCGTGCGGTTGCTCAGTGCGACACCTTCACTTGGCGCCGACGACTCGGAGCATTCGAACCGTGGTGAGGGGTCCAACCGACACATGTCGTCGTCGCTGTCCACTGTCTCGAGCCAGGGCAAGTCCGAACAACCAGTGGGCCAAACGCTAAAGATTATTGAGGTCGCGAGTGGCGACGAGCAGGACAATCTCGCCGTGCTTGTCGATGACAAGTCGGAGACCCTACCAGCACAATGGGGTGCGCAGCAGATCCCCCAGGCGACCGAGAAGATCGAGTGGTGGATGCGCATTAATGAGCTACGGCTCCAGGCCGAGGAGACATACCAGTTGGCCAGGGAGCAAACGATCACCATGAAGCAGGCCGCGGCCGCCACCAAGTGAAGGGAGAAGCTCAGTGTTTGGACGTTGTCATACCGGTATTGCTGTACTGTAGTTTGGTGGACGGAGAAGCAGATGATCGGAAAGAAAAATAGATGTCGACACGTGAAGGGCGATCGATCCCCATGCAACCTGTCGACATGGCACCAAGGCGATCGCGCATCGTACCACTCGCTGGCACGTGCGAAACATCGAAATCCGCTGGAAGTATTCCTGTTCTGCGTGTCGGCACTGACCACAATGTACTGTACTGTAATCCCGTTCTGCGTGTCGACACTGACCACAACGTCCATACTGTACCGCACCGTTCTGTATCGCAAGCTGGTGACGTCTCTTCGAGATCAATCAACTCGGACAAGAAGCTGGTGGCACGACTGGATGGTTCTGTAGATCCATCGCCATGATGACTATAGTGCCGATTGATTCCCTTGACTGGCTTCACACCTTTAGAAAGGGCGCTTGTCTGTGACGCTGTGATTTACAGCAGTGATTTACAAACAGTATACTGACACAGGATATTTGATACTGTAGTTCTGAGTTTGTGCTTTTTAGCCATAGTATCTATACAAATGTATTTATTTATAGAGTATATGCATTATTAACAACATGAAAAAATATTGCTAAATATGAATATCATACTTGAAAGTAATATATTATGAGAGATATATCGGTTATAATATGTACTGCCGATTGTCTTCCTCTGTACCGTGTACTGGAATACGTACAGGGTAAGAGACGGCCCGGAGCTTTCCCGTTCGTGTGGCAGGCTCTTCTCCTGTGTTGGGCATGCGTCAGAGCGAGCGGCTGGCGTGACGGGAACGCTGCCAGTCTCGTGATCCCCAGGCAGAATGCGAGAGAGCGATTCACTGGCGAGCGTCGTGAACAAGGATCTTGCGTTCGATCACAAACCGACCAGGAGCTCCCAGCGAAACCACTGTCGAGAGGAATGAAGGTTCCACTCGCGCACGATCCTTTCCCGCCCGTGACGCTGTCGCGCGACCAGGAGCGGCAGCTCCAGTGGCTCTCCGACACGCTCGTGGAGGAGACGCTCGCTGAGCTGGACGACTTCGTGGTCCGCCAGAACCGCGTGTTTGACAAGGCCAAGTGGAAGCATGTCATGTCGCGAGAGGACGTGACCATCTACAAGCGCACTGGCACGGGCGAGCTGGGCGGGTACACGCCCGACATTTCGCTCTACGAGCCGAATAGTGAGCCCCACACCAAGCACTGGCACGTGCCCACGTGCGTCGGCGTTGGCACCTTGGCCGGGTCCATCGACGAGGTGCTGTACGGACTCTTGGCGGTCACCAAGACCGAGACGGAGATCCGCACGAGCTACACCAAGGACGAAGCCGTCGACGGCCGGGTGCTCGCCAACGTCGTCTTCCCGAGTGAGACCGAGCCGCTCTGTTCGCTGCTCGTGCGGTGGTCGCTCATGCGCCAGATCGCCCACAGCTTTGGGACCAAGCAGCGCGACACTGTGTGCATGGAAAGCACCGGCACACGCGTGCTGCCCAGCGGCGACCGCATCGGCTACGCCGCGATTCAGTCCGTGGACGTGCCAGGGTGCGAAGAGCTCACGTCGCTCGGGCTCATCCGCGCCAGGCATTCGACGTGCTACATTTTCCGCGACACGGGCCTCGGGTCGCTCGAAGTCTTTGTGCGCAGCTTCGTTGAACCGGGCGGCAGCATTGGTACGAGCCTGGCCGTGTTCTCGACCGCCATGTCGTTGATTGCTGCCTGGCGGCTCGTGATCGCGGCCCACAACAAGAAGCTTGCGTATGTCGCACGCACCAATTTGCTGTGCCGACGCTCGGTGACGACGACGCCGCATGGGGACGCGAAACCGTTGCAACAGACGGCCAAGAGCTGCAGGCTGTGCCTCCGAATGAGCTCGAGCTTTCGCTCGCTTGTCGCGTGTGATCTCTGTCTCGCCATGGTCTGCTCGCGCTGCGTCGACAAGCGCAAACTCACCCACGTCGATGCGAGCGACTCGCTCGTGCGTACCCCCACTCGCATTTGCAAGGGATGCCTCACAACTGTCGCCTCCATGAGTGCCAGTGACATTGCCGTGAACGAGCACGCAGGACGCGACACTGCGAGGGAGATTCGACGAACCGTGTCGGACAACCGGATGCTGCGCGCGCCTCCGTTGCGACCAAGAGTGCTGAGCTCTTCGACACCTACATCCAAGTCAACGACCGGCAGCAGCAGGGGCAGTGCACGCCACCAGCACCATCACGTCAGGGATACGCTCTCGTCCTTCACAACAACGACGGGCAGCCAATCATTGCCTCGTGACAGCGACGTCTCGAGCGCGAGCTACGCGAGAAGCGACTACAGCGACGTGGTGTCAGTCACCACAGACCTCGAAAACGTCTTGGCCAACGTCGGGGCAGCGAGCGCCAATGAGAGCGACTGGCAAACGTGGATTCAACTGAGCGAGCTGCATCTCTCGGACGACGATGACATGCCAATTCTGTCGACCACCGGCCACATTTGAAGTTCGCCACGGTTGCCCTAGCAACAACGTAAGGTCGAGTCTTCGTTATTAGTATTTTTATTGTTATCACTGGTGTCGTCCCCCTCCCCAAGTCAACCTCATCGTTACAGCACATGGAGATCTACACTCGCCATTTGTCCCAACTAGTAAACTAAGGCCACTACAATAGCTCGACACGATTTCAATGAACTTGTTTGCATTAGGAGATCAGGCGGCTGAGAGCTCTGAGAGAGCGGTCAGGGGTATTGGAGACGCCTCTGGTCAGCCTGACAGGCTGCCATGCCCCCTGAGGACTCCTCTTTCCGTAAACTGGCAATTTCAGGAGACTGCCATCTCTTCGTTGAAGTCTCGTCGCCCCGACTCTCCAGATGCATCCGCCCAATTTACAAGAAGCGTGTTCCTAGAAACTTCCATCACGCGCGCATCCCCCGCAACGCCACGATGGCCAAGAAAGTCTGGCGTCCGCCTAAAATGCAAGCGAATAAAATGACAAACCGTAAAGCAAGAAGCGTCAATGTGAAGCACACTGGAGGAGAAACTCCTGGAGATTCCAATCGCTTCACAGTCAGCCCGTCCGACTTGGAACAGACTGAAGCTGCTGTATTTCCAGTGCGTTGAATTGGTTCAACATTCCCGCACACGTCGCACATTCCAAAACATGGTCGGACGGACGCAGGTACTTACAGTACCTGTGAGTGGAATGCCAGTAGGAATGCAAAGAAAATGTTATGAAGGTGGAGCATCGAGTCCTACGTGACTCAAGGACACAAACTCTGCGCTTGCGATCCGCTTGGTGGCATCCGCGAACGAATTATTGAGACTGCCCATAAATCACTGTAAACCATCATTTTTCCTCATGTTGAGAGACCTCAGCGGGGCACCGACTGCTTCTTTTTTCAACGAAACGTATCCGATTCCTGCGCACTGTGACCGCCACTAGGCGTCAGTTGCGAGGTCTGTCAACGCAGTTTTCGACGGTATGCCTGAATTGTGAAACTCTCAAAGCAACTCGGGATGCTGCCTACAAGAATGGTACGATTGGACTGTTGTTCGACAATCTTCAAACTCTGGGTTCTGCAAATCCTGCCACGTCATATGCACCAATTTTGCAGTTCTAGAGTGGCTGAAAATGTCATGTCTTTCACCAGTGGAGACGCTGTTACTGAAGTCACAGAACTGTGCCTTGATGAGTGAGCTCATCGTTTGCGAGCGATGCTCCGAGCCAGCCGTAGCATTCCGCAAAGCCATCTCCATTTCGATCGGTCTGGATCAAAACACCAAGCCGTGGGCCCGAATCATCTGAACGACGTGTCTAATACCCATTCCACTCAACGGTTTTCGCGATTCCAGTGAGGGCGGAACCGCATCCAGGCCGTAAACTGGGGTTTAACGAAAAGGGCACACAACACTTTCCCCATCTCACCTCGTTTCAGAATGGATGTGACATGACCACGTACACTGTACACTCGTCAATCTCACCTTGTTCTGGAAGAGTTGAAGAGACGCTGCACTGAATATCCAATTGACAAAAAGGGATGCCGCGACTCTCCAAGACTCCTCGAGAGTCCTTCCTATTGTGAGACGCAGTATCCCTTCTTGGACCAGGAGGATAATACTGTTGAGCATCTTCCTTTTTTGAAAACACGCAGCATTGATGAGACACTACTATATAACGGGGTCTCATCAAAAGTCTTGATAGTTACAGTACAGCAGTGGGCTATCAACGATGGAACCTCTACAATAGTAGAGGTCCCACTGAAAGTTTGCAGGCTATATTATAATACTCAGGTCTAGAACTTCTGCACTTGTGAAGGTCCCACTTATCCGTACAACCTCTTGTTTCCTTGAAAACATCACGCCAAATGGGCGACAGTGAAAAGGGATTTGACTGAATAGCTGTCTGGCGGGATTGGCTGCCCGCCGCATCGTTACACTGTACCGAGGGAGGGCGGATCGGTCTCCAGCAAACGAGCCAAGCAGCTGACAGTATCAGCCCGACGCACGACTCGTCAGCGTGTGACACGAGGTCTTCAGGGCAAGCTAGCATATGTAGGGAGGACCAGTGGTCACCAGCAGGCAACAGCATCCGATTCCTCACCCAGTTCACTCCCTCCTTCGTCCTCACTTGAGCCTTCCGGTCTGGAACTGGCACATATATAACAAAACGGATCGAGTCGAGTCTATCAAGATCAGCGCAGCGCAGCAAAGCTCAACTCGGTCCAGGTCTGCACAGCAGTGATGAAGATCCCGCTCGAACAGGAGCCGTTCCCGCCTGTGACGCTCTCACGCGCCCAGGAAGAGAAGATCCAGTGGCTGGCCGACACACTCTTGGAAGAGACGCTCGTCCAATACGATGAGTATGTGAACCACCAAAACCGCGTGCTCGACAAGAACAGGTACAAGCAAGTCATTGCGCGCGAAAACATTGCTATCTACAAGCGTATCGGCAAGGGTGAGCTGGGCGGAAGCACGCCAGACATCGATCTGCATAACCCGCAAGCCGAGCCGCGCTCGAAGCACTGGCGGCTCCCACTCTCCGTCGGCGTCGGCACGCTTGCAGGAACGCTCGACGATTTGCTGTACGGTCAGCTCGCGACCACCAAGGACGAATGTACCATCCGCTCGTCGTACACCAAGGACGATGGCGCCGACTCGCGCGTACTGGCGACCATCACCAAGCCCACTGAGAGCGATCCGCTGCAACTTTTGGTCGTGCGGTGGATCCTGCTTTGCCAGCTCGTCCACAGGGTCGGCGTGAAGCCGCGGGACGTACTCCAAATGGAAAGCATCGGCGCGCGGGTCTTACCCAATGACGAACGCATTGGCTACATTATGGTGCAGTCGATCGATGTGCCCGGGTGCGGCGAACTTAGGCATCTCGGTGCCGTGCGTGCGGACTATTCGGCGTGCTTTGTGTTTCGCGCAATGAGCCACGGCACGATCGAAGTCTATATGCGGTCGTACGTGGACCCCGGAGGGAAGGTCGGCGATACCATTGCCGTGCTCTCGGCGTCCATGGCACTCATCTCGATTTGGCGGCTCATGCTTGCCGGCCAAAACAAAAAGCTCGCGTATATTGCGCGGGGGAACACCCTGAACAACAAGCCAACGTTCGTTGACAACACCACAGCGAGCAACAGCAAGACGTGCCCGCTATGCCAAAAGAGTCTCTCCAGTTTTCGATCCCGTGCGCGGTGCGATCTGTGCCAAAAGAAGCTGTGCTCGCGATGCGTCGACAAGCGCAAGCTCAGCTACGTGCAGTCGAGCGGAAAGCTGGTGCGCGTGCCCACGCACGTCTGCAAGACGTGTATCCTCATGGCGAACAAGATGAATGCCGGTGACGTCTCGGCGAGCGAACAGGAGCCCAACGCGGGCCGGGCGATTCGGCTCTACAGCACTTCATCGGCCGGCTCGCAGCCCGCACACCCGACCCCGAAGCACGCGACCGGCCGGCGTGATCGCCTTAGCATGCTTCGCCGGGAATCGACCGACACGATCACCTCCGAGTCAACCGCCACTTGGTGCCGCTCGACGACGGTCTCGGCCGTGAGTGTGCTCGACGATGACATGTCGCTACCATCTCCGTCTTACATGAGCTGCATCACCACAAGCAGCAATGACAAGGAAGCCGAGGTCACGGTCGACGCCGCCCAGTTGGACCTCTGGGTTCGCATGAACCAGCTCCGCATGACGGCCGAGGAGACGTACAACTTGACCCGGCAAAACGGCGCAGCGATGGCGGACGCCTACGATGGTGGGGCCAGTTCGCTAGGCTACCGGTATTAGACCAAGCCGTGATGAGAGGAGTAATAATTGAGAGAAGGGAAGGCATGCATGGATATGGATACCGGTAACGTGAACGTTCGTAGAGTGCTTCAGAACGTATATCTGGTTCTTTTTCCCAGAGGCAGGCGAGGTGGGAGGAACTGGTCGCGAATCGATCCATCAAAAGAACTCTCAGATACAGTACCCTACCGGTACCAGCAGATTGACCTTCGCATGGTTTCGGGGGACGAGGGGGCTTCAATGTTGGTATGGCGGGTTGGTGTTGAAGTTGGCTCTCTTCCTCTCTTCAGGTGGATCTGGCTGCACAGTCGTGGCCTCCACGCCAGAGGGTACACGTGCGACAGCAGCTGCCATGGCGGCCCAGCTCTGACAATGTATTGACGTGTCACGCGTGGCGTTTGGGTTGATGAGTCTCGAAATCCATCACTCACGCGACGATTCGGCTGTGCGTCAGGTACAGTAAAAAACGTCCGCCCTCGCGCTTATCACAATTCCAACAAGCATTTGGCCGCGTGGAAAGTGGGCCGCGAAATGCGTGCACCAGAGTTTCGAAACGGTGGCGCACGAATGGCACGTTTGGGAGGAGATTGATTGCGATGTCGACTCCGCACTGCCAGCCTGGATTCTGACTGTCCCCCGTGTTCCGGTCCGCCTGTTTACCTTCTTTTGGTATGTGCGTGCCTCGCATTCCCGCAGTTTGACTCGAAAGCTTGACGGGTGGGCTCCCATTGCTCTGCTTCCCGCATTTCGAGTCCAAAGATTGTGACCACGACAGGATCCAAGTGTCTGTTTCTGCGCTACAGACACTGGAAAGAAACCAGGATTCAGGATTCTTGCTGTGAGCGTCGCGCTGAACTCTGGCTACCGAGAAATTACATACTGGAACGCTTGTTCGCCTGGCTGTTCGATCTCGTGCATATCAATGCGTTCTGTGGGAACGGTCTCCATTATCCATAGTGATCTCCAATATTCCTCTGAACCTTGCGAGATCTGTCACCACTTTAAAAACATATCTTCTCATATCGAATGATTAATATTTTTAGGTATCGGACTTCCATGATCACTTTATCTCTTTATAGATTATAACCTTGGACAATGTATATATCCCACTATGCTGCCGCTGAACGTATGATGAGCTTGATTCGCAAGTGCGAAGGGCAGGCAGAGGGAGGCCCCACTCCTGAAAGCGACTGGCGTGGCGGACTCTTCAGCGACCAACAAGCATGAAAGTCCCGCTCGAGCACGAGCCGTTCGCGCCCGTGGTGCTCACGGGCGACCAAGGGCGACAGCTCCAGTGGCTCTCGGACGCGCTGCTCGAAGAGACGCTCGTCCAGAACGACGACTTTGTCCACCGCCAGAACCGCGTGCTCGACAAGACCAAGTGGAAGCAAGTCATCTCACGCGAAAATGTTGTCATCTCGAAACGCGTAGGCAAGGGCGAGCTGGGCGTGAGCACGCCCGATATCGATCTTCATGACCCGCACGCCCAGCCGCGCACGCGGTACTGGCGGCTCCCTATGTCGGTCGGCGTCGGCACGCTCACGGGGACCCTCGACGATTTGCTGTACGGCGTGCTGGCGCCGTCCACGCTCGAATACAAGGTCCGTACTTCGTACACAAAAGACGATATTGCCGACACGCGGCAGCTCGCGACGATCCTCAAGCCGACTGAGAGCGACCCCATGCGGCTGATGGTCGTACGGTGGACGCTGATGAAGCAGCTCATCCACAGCCTCGGTATTGCGCCGCGCGATGTCGTCCACTTGGACAGCATGGGCACGCGGATCTTACCGAGCGGCGAACGCATTGGGTACATTATCCACCACTCCCTGGATCTCCCTGGCTGCGGTGAGCTCACGCATCTCGGGTTCCGTCGCTCGACGTACTCGGCGTGCTTTGTGTTTCGCGACACGGGCTTCGGTGCGATCGAGCTGTACATGCGCGCGACAGTGGAACCCGGTGGGAAGCTCAGCGACAGCCTCGGCGTGTTCTTCGGGAGCTTGGCACTGATCTCGGTCTGGCGCATGATGTTTGCCGGCCAAAACAAAAAGCTCGCGTACATGGCGCGCACGAGCATGGCGAGCAACCAAGCGCGGCCACCGGACATGACTGCCAAGAGCAAGGCCACTGTGATCAAGAACTGCCCGCTGTGCTCGCGGAGCATCTCCGGTTTCCGGTCTCGCGCGCGGTGCGATTTGTGTCAGACCACAATGTGCTCCCGCTGCGTCGAGAAGCGCAAGCTCACCCACATTCGCTGCGACGGCAAGCTCGTGCGGGTCGCCACACGCATCTGCAAGGCGTGCCTCACGATGGCCACCAAGATGAACGCGAGCGACATTGCCGCGCTCGAGCATCTGCCCGACACGGACCGCACCATCCGCTTGTGGACGGGTGACGAGACGTCGTCGACGGCATCGTCGAGGAGCGACTCGCTGCTTCACCAGTCCCCCAATCTTCTTGCCTGGCTCAATCACGACAGAATGTTCAATCGGAACTCGAGCGACACGATCACGTCCGACTCGACGGCGCCACACCACGGCCCACGCTCGACCGCGTACAGCAACGCTAGCTCGATCAGCCTGCTGGACGATAGCTTCTCGCTGCCCTCTACGTCCGACCTGCGCACGCCGCGACAGACCAATGAGTCGATGGACCAGTCGCAGCTTGAACTCTGGGCGCGCTTGGACCAGCTGCGCGTCGCGACCGAAGAGACATACTTGATGGCCAAGCGCGCTGTCCCTGTCGACTCGGAAGGCACCCTCAGCCACAGCGCAGACAGCAGCACCAACATTGCCGCGGGGCTACACGATCGAGCTTCCAGTCTCCACTGAGCAATCAATGACTTTACAGTACACGTACCGTAAACACACTGTTGCCTGCAAGTGCTAATACGTTGAGGTTTACTTGGTCAGTAATGGGAAATGTACGAATCCTTTGGGGATGCAACCATGAAAAGATCGGTTTGCATTTTGCGTGCTTGTCGCAGCCATTAAAATGGTGGGACTGGGATTGGTCCACCTCTCGGTGCGCGGCTGCCAAGAGCGAGCGACTCGCTCGGAGCGAGAGAGAAAGAGAGAGCTCGGTGGATCCCCCAGTCTTCGGTGGGTGGGTGAGGTTCCCTGTTTCGTTTCGAATTTCGCAATCAATGATTGCCAGCCCGCGCCACGTTACTCACAAATGACGGTTGTACGGGGCGACTCTCGTCAACATGACTCACCCATCGTGAACACAGCACTACAGAGTCTGTAGTACAGTACTTACACGATGGATACACACCTCTTCTGTGGCCCGACTTCAAGTATTCAGTCTAGAACCCGAACTGATCAAGTCGGCGACTCGATCAAATCGGGATCTAGACTGAATATTGTTTCATGCCCAAGTCCAACACGCGCACGTACTGAATATTCTTCATGACAGTGTGAAAGTCTCTCACAGGCTGACTTCAAACATAATTCATGTGTCACGCAATTATAGCCAGCCTGCCAGTCGCATTGCACACCCATGTGCGCTGAATTGTACCGTGATGACCACGTACTCTGCAGGGTAGGACAATCCCGGCTGAGCCTGAGGTGGGGTGCCAAATCAAACACCAACTCCGCCGGATTACAGTGTTAAGGAAAAGTACACCGACTGTGGGTCGGACATCCATTGCCATCCACCTCCACGGAGACAAGATCAAAATCAAGAGTCACCGCGAAAATCCACTTGAGACTCCCCAACTACTGAGCCGGTATAGTGACCGGCCTGTGGCTACAGTAACGTTAACTGTACATGTTCTCACTGCGCCGCTCTGGGCATGAAGAGTAAAAAACTTTAAAGATATGGCTCTACAGTCTAGGTGCCTCGGAAGAGGCAAATCCAGATTTGCCTCTTCCAAGGCAACTAGATTTGAATCTCTACAGTATACAGTGAATATGCATGTCTGTTTCTGTGTCTATAGACAATTTCTCTGGATGTTGCTGCCTCGTTCTCTTGTCCAATGTTGAGTGCCTTACATGCTGTGTGACATACACGGTAGAGGGACGTTTTGACTGTGAACGTAAAGTACGGTACTGCCTATGCAGTGTACGGAATCACAGGACCGTTCCACGTCGTGATGGCTCGAAACACCGTAGTTGAAAGTGAGCACTCGCAGGAGGCACAAAATCTCTTTTTTATAGAACTTTTTAGTTTTACATCTGACTGACATGCACAGAATGAGTGGCAACATTTTACACCACGTGCTTAGATGTATTGCGTTCTGAACACCCAGTGCGCATCCACAAGGCCTCAAGACCAGCGCTGACGAAAAGAATCTTATGGCATGCCCAACCTTTTATATCAAGGTATCAAGGGGAAGTCGTATAATAGCCACCCACCACCACCTGCGGCGCAGGACGACTGGCATCACGGATGGCATGCAGAACGTTCTTCCAGGACGGACTGGTCTCGCTACATCCTGTATTCTGGAGCTGAAGTATTGGCTTGCATTGATGCACATCAGACGCGGCGCTGTTCCTTTCATGAGGGCGTGATTTCCGAGTCATGTGGATTTCCTCGCATCATGGAGAGAGCTGAGATTCTCGCTGTACAGCATTGTTGATTCAAGAGGATGGACTCTTCGTCAATCATCACCCACTGCAACTGCTGCGTTATCTATGTACATGTGCTTCGAAGTAGTTCTTCCGGACGTGAGGGAAGCCTTGTACACTCTGCGGAGACGAGGCTTTACCCACGTGCTTATAGCATTCCACTCTGTTCAATTTCTGATCGATTTTGTATCTGATGCATAAGGTAATATACTACATTTACAGAGTAGTACCTGGAGAACCGAGAAAGTCGAAGGTGATCTGTAAGAAGCCGGACCGATAGATCAAATCCCCTCTGCGCCCCACAACGCCTCGACCAGGCGGTCTCTCGGAGATCGGAGACTCGCCCACGTTGTGGGCTATCCTGTCCTACTAATACAGAGTCCACGAAGATCGGGAGCCCACTGTCAGATGTCGCTAACCAGAGACCTGGATGTTCAAGGCTCCTCTCCCGCATGTGGATGGCTCATAAATGTTGGCAGGAAAGGAGGAATCACCCAACCATTCTACGAATCCCCACGCTCCACACACTAGTCATGAAGCTCCCACTCGAGCACGAGCCGTTTATGCCCGTGACGCTCTCGCGTCTCCAGGAGCAGGAGCTCCAATGGCTCTCGGATACGCTGCTCGATGAGACACTCGCCGAGCGCGACGAGTACGTGCACACACAGAACCGGGTGCTCGACAAGTACAAGTGGAAGCAGACCATGACTCGCGAAAACGTCACGTTCTACAAGTGCGCGTCGCGCGGCGAACGCGGCGGCTACACGCCCGACGTGAACCTCGCGGAACCGCGCTCCAAGGCCCGCAACAAGCGGTGGCGCCAGCCCATGTGCATCGGCGTCGGCACGATCGTGGGCTCGGTCGACGACATCTTGTACGGTGCGCTCGCGCCGTCGTCGACCGACCGCAAGGTCCGCAGTACGTACGCCAGGGACGACGTCGCCGACACGCGTCTGCTCGCAACGATCGCCAAGCCGACGGCGAGAGAGCCCATGCGGTCGCTGTGCCTGCGCTGGGACGTGCTGAGCCAGGCCGTCCACAAAGTGATCGTCGCGCCGCGCGACTTTGTCTACTTGGACAGCATCGGCACGCGGACGCTGCCAGACGGCGAACGCATCGGTTTCATGATCCAGCAGTCTGTGGACGTGCCGGATTGCGAAGAGCTCAAAGGCTTTGGACTGACCCGCGCGTCCTACTCGACCGGCTTTGTCTTCCGTGACGTCGGCAATGGCACGACCGAAGTGTACATGCGCGCGTTCATGGATCCTGGTGGCAAGCTCAGCGACAGCATCCCAGTGTTTTCGGCGAGCACCGCGCTCGACTCGCTCACGCGCATGGTCATTGCCGGGCAAAACAAGAAGCTCGCGTACGTTGTGCGCACGAGCCTGCTCAACAACTCGTGGCCCGTGAAGAACTCGTCCAAGGGACACTCGAGCAAAGAGTGCCCGATGTGCACCAAGAGCATCTCGGGTTTCCGGTCGTCGGCCGTGCGGTGCGATCTGTGCCAAACCAAACTGTGCTCGCGGTGCGTCGACAAGCGCAAGCTCACGCACGTCGTCAAGCCCTACGACTCGATCGTGCGCGTGGCCACGATGGTGTGCAAGGCCTGCGTCACGATGGCCAACAAGATGAACGCAGTGGACCTTGCCCTGATCGAGCAGATCCCCGACGAGGCCGACCGCACCGTGCGGTTCCACAGCAACCGCAAGCAGTTGTCGAACGGCAGCTTCATGAAGCAGCATAAGCCAATGCCGCAGCAGCCCAAGGAGCTGCACGACGCATTCCACTCGCCAAAGGCGTCGCGAATGTATATCCGCGAGCACTCCCGCTTGAGCCAATCGAGCGATACGGTCTCGTGCACGTCGACCGGCTCTGACTGGCGCCGCAACGTCTCGTACGCGAGCCATCCCGATGCGGACGCTTACCCGACGCCTTCGCCGTCGTGCTCGCGGTCCGCGTCGCGTAGTGTTGCGACGGTAGATAGTGAGGAGGACGCCGGCATGACCGTCGACCGCGCGCGGCTCGACATGTGGAAGCGCATGAACCAGCTCCGTGTCACGGCCGAGGAGACGTACCAACTGACTAGAAACAACAGCAACGCCGGCGCTGCCGACACGAACGACATGGTGCTGTACGCCCCCAGCACGCGGCCAGGGCGCTTTGAGCACATATAGATTTGGAGGAACACATCAGCCTATAGTGTATACTAGAATATATCACAGAATCTCTCAGGATATGCCTGGCACTCGACGCTGCGACAGCACCGTGGACTCTTCTGGTCGCAGTCCGCTCGAGGCTCACATGGTGCCATGGTCGGCAGAAGCTACGACTCTATTACTACGTACTAGAATTAGTTAGAGGCTTGTTGAGTGCGGGGAAGTATCACCCACCCTCTACCGGAGCCTCTTGAGAATGAGCCGTAGTGGATGCTCGTCACTGGCTCTCGCGCCTTATGCGCTTGATTATCAAGCACGTAGGAGCTTATGACTATTGTTGTTTCAGGGTAAGTCCGGAGATGGACTTCTCGCTCTTTCAGCCCTCAGTTGCTTCATGCAGAGAAGGCTTGGCGTGGTACATTTCGTCATTCGTTCTTGATACTGTAGGTAAAATTGTCAATAGGGTGCTGTACTCTGGACATCGCGCTGGCACCATCGCGCCAATTCCCATTGAGACCTTAAAACATAACCTGGAGGAACTTGTGGATGTTAATAGGCTGTCAACTCCACAAGATCCTCTCGATTTTGGTTCAAGCCGAACAGCGTCCGCGCCAAGTTCAAAAGACTACTGTATTTGAGAGTGTCTCTTGATGATCAAAGAGACCTTTCGCTGTTTTCGCCAGCTCGAACTTCAACTGGTGACTTCACGGATGACAAGGGATATGGCTTAAAATATGACTTTATAGAAGTCCCTTCATAAACTTCAAGTAGACTCCAGTACCAAAGTATCTGGTCGCAAAACCACTCTCGTACAGCTGTTGTTTACAGCGGAATGTACTGGGAAGTGTGCGTGATCGTCGATCACTGATCGTGCCCCACCATCACATTGACGGCAGTGTGCACGTTCCCAAGCGTTCTTTGCTGACGCAACTGCCTCGCGAACGCGCCCCATACGTCGGTAGTTATTTTGTACTTAGTAGACACACAGGCGATGAAGATCCCTCTCGAGCACGAACCGTTCGCGCCCGTGGTGCTCACAGGCGACCAAGAGCGACAGCTCCAGTGTCTCTCGGACGCGCTGCTCGATGAGACGCTCGCCGAGAACGATGACTTCGTGCACCACCAGAATCGTGTGCTTGACAAGACCAATTGGAAGCAAGTCATGGCCCGCGAAAACATTGTCATCTACAAACGCGTGGGGAAGGGTGAGCTCGGTGGCTTCACGCCGGACGTCGATCTGACGACTCCGCACCAGGAGCCGCGCTCGCGGCACTGGCGTTTGCCCATGTGCGTCGGCGTCGGCACACTCGCCGGCACGCTCGACGACTTGCTGTACGGGGCCTACTGTCCGACGTCGACGGAGTTTAAGGTCCGCTCGACGTACATCAAGGACGGCGCGGCCGACACACGCGTGGTCGCGACGATCGTCAAGCCAACGGCAAGCGATCCGCTGCACTCGATGGCTGTGCGGTGGACGCTGCTTCGGCAATTCATTCACAACCTGGGGGTCGCGCCGCGCGATGTATTGCACTTGGACAGCACGGGTACGCGCATCTTGCCCAACGGCGAACGCGTCGGGTACATCATCCACCAGTCCGTTGATCTGCCGGGCTGCGAACCGCTTACACGTATCGGACTCGTCCGTGCGTCGTACTCGGCGAGCTTTCTATTCCGTGACACAGGCCGCGGGTCCATTGAGATGTACATGCGCGCCTACATGGTGCCCGGTGGGAAAATGGGCGACAGCGTCGCTGTCTTTTCGGCGAGTCTGTCATTGATCGCGATTTGGCGCATGATGCTTGCCGGGCAAAACAAAAGCTCGTGTACATGGCACGAACGATTGCGGCTGGAGAAGACTTGTATACCATCGCCAAACGCGAGAATAGCAAAACGTGTCCACTCTGCCTCAAGAGCCTGTCCAGTTTCCGTTCCTCGTCGAAGTGTGATCTGTGCCATGTCAAAATGTGTTCGCGCTGCGTCGACAAGCGCAAGCTCACACACGTGCGGTCCAACGGCGAGCTTTTACGAATACCGACCACGATCTGCAAGCCCTGTATTACCAAGGCCGCCAGAATGAACGCCGGCGACGTCGCCGCGAACGAACTCAACCCCGACGAGAGGCGTACGATCCGCTTCTATAGTTACGAGACGTCATCTTCTCAGGACTCGGAGCCGCGATCTCGACGATCGCCGAGTCTCAGGGCGTGGTTCAGCCGCAACAGCATTGCGAGCTTCAGGCAGTCGGTCGACACAATCTCGTCGGACCGCACAGAACCGGCTTTCGCGAGTAGTATTGAAAGTGCCAACTTCATGTACGGCAGCAGTATCGCGTCGAGTGTGAGTATGGCCGACACGGACGTTACGCTGCCGTCACCCTCGGTGGGGCGGCTCTCCTGGGGCGGAGTCGATGCAATGAACCAGGAGAATGAAGCCAGTGCAGGCATAGACCAGAGCCGACTAGAACTGTGGGCCCGCTTGAACAAGCTCCGCATTGCGACCGAAGAGACTCATGCACTCACGCAGCAGAACGCGGCGACATGGATGGCCGATAAGGACTCAGCAGTGACGAGGCCAGGTCCAAAGCCGATGGATCTGGACAACATTGGAAGTGGGCAAGTGCATAAGGGAGAATGAGCATTTTGTCAGCCAAGCCGATCTTGCTTTGATTGGCAGGCACGGACTGAGATGAATGCTAAGTCAACCCAACAGAATCCGCCGCGGATGGGTGCCTCACTACTTTTCTTGCCATCATCGATTTGATACACGCCACAATCTCTGGCTTACTTCTTTCTTTCCACATGACGCACTGAGCAGCACGCCAGGATCGGCTAAGGCGAAGTCTTCATCTCAGCGCTTTGCTCACGCCCGAAGTTGAATACTCGCTCACACTGGCTATTCATAACAAACGTGACGTTCGACACGTCGATGGTCCCTGTCGTCAGCGTGAGAAAATGCTGGACAATTAGTTTTCCCCTCGCAACATGGACACGCGGAACACATTGTCGAGACCTCGTGACCGCTTTGGCAATCATCTCTGCACGTTCTCGTCTCCATCGCACATTGACGTGGGCATCTGATATTGATGCCATCTTATGCGGTTTTTGCGGGAGCATGCTTTGCAGGATTCTGTACACGAGTCGTTGAAGACGCTCGGTATCTTGGAGAGTGTCTTAGTCAACGGAGCTTGGCTACGTAGAAGCGGAATGTTTATGGAACAGCAACATAGAAAAATGGTTCGCTCTGTAGCGAGGTAAACATCAACATTTCCTTCAGTGGTCTGCACAGACCCTAGTTACAGGGACGTTGAAGCAGGACTGCTTCATCTCCAATGTTTCTTGTGAAACCGACGAATTCCATAACAATTCAGGTTTCACTTCGGATGCAACCGCTATCCGTCGAGTGCAAACTCCTCCGATCTCAGACTTGACTAAGTGGGCGAAGCGTACGTGATGCATCGGTCCCTTGATGATCCGTCATGTGCAAGTGAGTTGTTGTGGTCGTCCAAAGGCCACTCTCCAGAAGCCGCGTGCCATGCTACCGGTAGTGTCTTGAGCTGCTTTGAGTTATGCTTTCTAGACTCGGCGTTGGCGGTCGTGAGCAGCGTCGACATTGTTACTATGGACTTTCCTTTGCCTCGAAGGTGCTGTTTCATATGATAGTTCGAGTATGGTCCTTCTCCATAAGACGACGTCGTCCTCGTGACAAGAGGAATGCCATGGAGGACGACAAGAGACTCAATTTGTCCATCTTTTTATAGGTAGCGTCTCCCAGACAATCTTCCACAGACGAGTGGACGTCTTGGCGAAGCAAAGCTCGGCGGCGTGCACCACAACAAGCCGGTGCGAATGCGTTGAGGTGCTTCCAGTTGATGTTGACGACCCCCACAAGGCGCTGACGAAGACGGTAAAAAGTAAGGCACCGAATCGCAAGATGTTGAAGTCCCGCAAGCCGGATCCATTTCAAAATTTCCCTGGGAAGTGACCGCAAGCATCGGTAAATCCTTCAATTAACGTAGACGGCTGGGTACTGCCCTATACGTATCCACTCAGGTTTTGCCTGTTTGTCTCCTGACTGCTGCGTGAGTGTGAACGCCATACCATCCAATCCAGTAAACAGTAGGGTGTTGATATCTGATCTTGAGTTTATGCTAGCGTCAGCTATGCTGCCTCACGGCGCCTGAGCCATCCTTGGGTCATGGCCTCACAAAGGCCAACTGCATATATCTTTTAACAGACAACCCTACAGCGACTTCTCACATGACGGTGTGTGTGAGGATTACAGCAATTGATCGGCCAGAGAGTGCTGTGTGGGACTCGCATCAGTAGCGCTTCAGTGTGCTGCAAGCTGAAGTACCCCTTATTTTTCTGTTACCTTAAATACATAATATTGTTCAGTTTTGCTAGAATGTTGCTATCCCATAATATAATTATTAAAAACAGATTAACTGTAAGTTTATATAGAATATGACAGCGTTTATAGACGGTTCAAATTGGACTCACGGCACACTAAACTTTGGACACTTAAAACACGAACTGTATCTTCAACGTAAATAGGATCTCGTGGACCCCATGGACCCCAAGCGTGACTCACGCACAGGCTGTAGCGTCTGCAATAACACGAAAAAAGAATCTTGATGCGGAGCAGGTCCACACTCGAGACCTACAGTGTTGACGTGAAAGGGATTCCCTCGCAAGTCGCGATGGACAAGCGAATCGTTCCGCACATCCCTCGGAGGACAGGAATCCGTAAATAATCACGAGCATACATATACTGTAGAGTGCAAATGGATGTTCATGCCTCATTGTCTTTGCTAGGATGGAGGCTCTTCACTCGCACAAATGCTGAACAGGCGGAAGTCTAAGAACGATCTGTTGGTCACACGTTATACGTAATTGTAGCAAATGAACGGTATCTCGGGATGTGCAACACGCCCCCTCGCATATGCTATACGTCCGTCCCGGTACGTACAATGATATACGTGGGCAGGAATTGAGACTAGGCCACTGGTTCGTATCTCACGACTGCGGTAATCAATTGACTCTGACAAACTAGCCCGTCAAAAACACCTCATTCTGTGTCAGGCACTCTCAACCTAGAGTACGATCTACTGTAGATCTCACTGAGTTCAACTTAAATGGAAGGCTACTGTGTTGAGTCGCAATGAACGGTGCGTTTACCCCTTGTCCCAGGAAGAGATTGTGTGCCCCATGAAAACAGCCTCGAAGCGGGTAGTGGAAACTTCTCATTGTCGCAGGTTACAATATATCCATCAAAGGAACTGACCATTGGCCATTCTGGACAATCTTTTCTGTACACGAGTCAGGTTGCATACACGCCTCGTCATGAGATCAACAATACTGCCGCAAAGCTGGACGCAAACTGGACCTCGGTTGGCGTCGGTTCGTCGCAGGCCTGCGTTGGTTCTGTACGTATTGCAGTGCCAGCAGCACTAACTATTACCGGTGTCTTCAATATTCACAGAATCGTGGTACGACAGAATACCGCGCTGTTTTTAAAGGCTACCAGGACCTGCCTTTCTCTCTCAGCGATTTGCGGTGTGAACCAGGTTTTCGTGATGATTTGCATTCATCCCGATCGGACCATATCTGAGGTCTGAAGTTCAGTGCCTGATATCATAGTGGAGAGAGAAAGTCTCTTACAACGCACGGTGCCGCACAGACATACAGCCTGAACGTTTATATCAGCATTGGGTGTACACTAAGTGCGGACGGAGCCCTTCCAATCATCAGCCGAGGAGACGTTCCCAAGCGACCCTGGGGATTGTGGTCCGGCACCATCGGGCCTAATGAATATTGCACAGTATTGACATATGGCGATTCAAGGTCCATCTCAGCTCAGGGTCCACTTTAGTGGATCGCGAGGACTCCAACTGCTTCCCACGCACGATGCGTGCGGGGGAATCCTCGTCATCGTGCCGCGATTGGGGTTCTGCATGTTTTGTTTATTCTCCACGGTCTCAGATATCAAAACAAGGTATGCAACAAATGCAGCCATCTGAGTCGATTCGGCCGCGATATATTCAAATAATAGAATACGGTGTTCGAGGGTGGAATCAGATTCATCCTCACCTTGTTTTATGAATCTCCCGTCTTCGTCAGGAAGATATCAGCCAAACTTCGATAGGCGATCCAACTGGCCGGGCTATGTGCGGCGTGTGGTGTTGTGCGAACTGGCGAGTGACGTTCGTTCTCCCAGAGGCTGGGCGGTCAGATGTGTGGGCGGAAGTGTCCCGCCACGCGAGTCAATTGGACCAACGCAATCCACGGCCCAAAGAACCTGCTATTATAATAGGTTTGGTTGTGGTCGGCCGTCATTCCGACCAGTGACGCACTGCCTGGGGTTTGTACTATTCAGTATTGCCACGTCAGTGATGAGGCAAATTTCCCGCGGAAAATCGCCACATCGATCAATGGGCTCTGGCCTGGTGGGATAGAATCCCAGTGGATTCTGGCTTTTTAATAAATTTTCCAGAATGCGGGGCCATTCACAAGTGGCTTGTCTCCAACCGCTCACTGACGTGCGCACTAAGCTGGCGCTTGGGTACGTACGCACCAAATGGCGACGGCTCGGCCTGATCGGTGCGATTTGGGCCGGTCGATTCTTACGGCAGATATCTGTGACTGACTGGACCGAAGTTGTATGCTGTTGAGTCCCGGGCGGCGAGAGGGACAGTAGCATAGCCGTGCTAGGCACGGCTATGCTTCTGTCGCTGCTTTGCGCTGCACGGAGTGCGGTGGGGTCTCACCCTTTGGCGTTCGGAGACATGTCTGTCACTGTAGGATTTGCCGGGCTCAGCACACAGATAGAGCCGCGAGCACCCAATACCACTGGTGATCAAACCTCGAGTGCTCGCGATTTGACAGGCCTGCCAGCATCTCTTCACTGTCGTGTAGGCATTTCCCGATCACAGCTCTACAAGTCACAGCCTACACACCCTCGCAATGAAGCATCCGTTGCCCGAGTCTCCGTTCCCGGCCACACATTTCTCGCAGGAAGAGTGTCTCTCGTTCCGCAACCTCTCGCTCGGGCTCGTGGACGAGTGTCTCGATGACTTTGACAGCTACGTCGAGACCCACAATCGCACAATCAACAAGCACAAGTGGAAAGAGATCAAGTCGCTCGAAAATGTCGCCGTGTACAAACGCATGACCAAGGAAGAGGCCAAGCTCGCGCGAACACAGCTCACGTCAACTGCATCCGTCATGTCGGTGAACCGAGAATCCCATTCCTCCTCATCGTCGTCGACAATGACCTCGTACTCAAGTAATTTTGAATGGCAGACGCCACGGCTCATCGCTGTGGGCAAGATCGTTGGCTCGCTCGAGGACGTCATGTACGGCATCGTCACGCCCGACAAGGAGGCCATGCGCGTCAACACAACGTACCTCGACGACGAGTACATTGACTCGCGTGTACTGTGCTCGATGCAGTGCCCGACCGAGACCAAGCCGTTCCAGTTTCTCGGTATCAAGTGGGCCGTGCGGTCCCAGGGCTCGATCGTCAAGCCACGTGACATCGTATATGTCGAGTGCACGGGCATCAAGACGCGCGCGAACGGCGACCGCATTGGCTACTGGGTGCAGCACTCGGTCGACATCCCCGACTACGACGAACTCAAGACACTGGGCATTGTGCGAAGCCGCCAGTCGTGGGTCAGTGTGTTTCAAGAGTCGTCCAACGGTGCCGTCGAGCTGTACATGCGCATGTACACGGACGCCGGCGGCAATGTCTCGGAGCGGCTTGCCGTGCAGGCCGCAGCCAACAGTCTCTTGACTGTGTGGAAAGTACCGGCGTGCGCCCAGAACAAGAAGCTGGCATGGCTCATGCGCGACTCGTCGGCCAAGCGCAGTCCACAGGTCGTGGCCAAGGCCAAGGCCGAGCGCACCAAGCACTGCAAACTCTGTACCAAGGCCGTGTCGCGGTTTGGCACACTCACGACCTGCGAGCTGTGTCTCCACAAGATCTGCTCGCGGTGTCTCACCATGCGCAAGCTCTCGTACATGCGAGCCACTGGCCAAGTGTTTACCGTGCCTACGAGCTTCTGTAAGAATTGCATCACCCGCGGTGCCAAGAGCAGTGCGGCTGACGTCTCCATCATGGAGTACGTTCCGGATGCACCCGCCCGAGAGCCTGAGATTATTGAGACGTCGGAGATCTTCCACAGCCAACGACGACGCAGTGGCGTCCGTGACTCGACGCGGTCGGCACCTCCAGGGCCAAGTTCGATTGCCTCAACGCCCGACGACGCGAGTACGCCCATGGCGTTCAGTCTCCCGACTGGTCACGTATCCGACTCGCTCAGCGATAGCAGCCGAGGCACGCACACCCCCATGTACCTCCACGAACCTGTGAGCCGCGAGTCGGCGCGGTATGAGTCGTCGATCCCCAGCAGCGGAGTAGAAGGGTCGTACGCCTCGTCGCGAGGCATTCCACTCGGCAGTCCCGAGCTCTATGAGCAGCCCGTGGGACCGCCCATCGCGATCGCTTGCGTGGGCGAGCCGTTCCAGCCAGATCAGCACCGCCGCGCACTTTGGGAGCAAATGACCCAGCTACGAATCCAGGCCGAGCAGGCCTACTGGCAGACGAAGCGTAATGAGTTCGTCATGCACGACAGCCACTAAGCAATGTTGTAAGGTACTACTTGATAAGAAAGAAGAAGATTTATCTATGTCGTGCTTGTGCCGTCGTCAAACAAAACGGATCGTGCGTGCAGTCGAGCACAGGGATGAATCTATTCCACGAGATACGGTCGTTGTCCGCACGGTTGTATTCTTCACAGCGTGCGGCATAACGCAGTCAAAGGCCACTCGATGGGAGAGGTCTCAGCAGGTGGGCTCGAAGGATTGTGCGCGTAGAGGTTGTTCTGACGGCAGGGAGACGTATCACCTTCACTAGACTCATTCCGTGGATTCCTCGGCGCGACAGATCCATGGTCACCCGCGCTACGAAGCTGCTCTGCTTGATTATGATACCAGCAGTTAGATCTGTTGGCATCGCAATCCACCGAAACACAGAGCCCGAGCCCGTTGCTCAGCGATTCAGAAACAAGTCGGAACCATGCATTGTCCTCTGGAGGAAGAATGACTAGGGTTGAAACCCCGCTTTTCACGCGCACAGAGTGAGAAGGTATGCAGCCTTGGCACTATCAATAGATGAAGGAACCACTTGTGACGAGGCAATTTCTGGATTTTGGGTTATTTTTCTGGAAGAACTCTGATCTTGTGTGTTTCCACCTCGGTCGTCCCTGCCAAATCCAGCACTGCTACAGACCAGAAATGATATATCGAAACTGAGAGGTTAGCCAACCTCTCAAGCGCATCAAAACTGAATTATGGGAATTTCTGTCTGCAGTGCCGTAAAAATCTCTTAGCAGGTCTCTCGACGAATATCCAAATGGAGTGAACAGAGAAGCCAGCTGCTCCTCGGAGGAACCTCACACCGAGCTATTCGTCTAACTCGTCTGGGGCATCCTTCAGTAAGGGCGTGCACTTAGCAGCTGATGCTAAACTGTTTAGCATCAGCTGCAGCCTGCAGCGTGTTTAGCCTAAGCCTAAACACGCTCCGGTGCAGACGACAAGTGTTTAATTAAGAAACAGAATGTAAGGATTGGAGGATTCCCACGCGACAGGAGACACACCATTCGCCCCACCCCTCAGCTGCACCTAAGACCAGCATGGCTGCTCGCTGTGGGAAGCCCATCCAGCTGATGGGCACTCGGCGCTGTCTCCGTATCGCGTACCGAGCACCAGACGCCCAGACCACCATTTCTCCCGCAGAGCTGGCGCAATGTACCATGCGATAAACGAGAGGTGGGAGTTGCGGAGCCCCCAAGAATTCTCCGCCGGGTCCGTCCGTTTGCCAGCGACTTCTCATAAGTCAAAAGACCTACAACACGCAAATGAAGTTCCCTTTACCCGAGCGACCCTTTGCGCCGCTGCAGCTCTCGGCTGAGCAGTGCGATGCCTACGAGCGTCTCGCGATGGTCGTCGTGCGCGAGTGCGCCGATGAGCTGGACGAGTATGTCGAGCAGCAACGCTGCGTGGTGGACCCCAGGATCTGGAAAGACGTCAAGACCAAGGATAACATCTCGGTTTACAAGAAGCGCGAGCGCGAGACGATGCTTCTACTGGACCCGTCCGCCGCGACAGCGTCCTTGTCCAGCTCGAGCTCGCGTGCAGGCTTCTCGACACGTACCCTATCGACGAAGAGAACCAAGTGGTCACTGCCCAAGCTGATGGGCGTGGGCGTGATCGTCGGCGACTTTGACGACGTCATGTACGGCGTCGTCGCGCCAACCGTTGCAAGCATTCAAGTCAAGACGTCCTACGTTGACGATGACATCGTCGACTGCGATGTGCTCGCAACCATCCAGCGCGGGACTATGGACGACCCGTATCGATTTGTCGGCATCAAGTGGCTCGCCAAGGCGTCGTCTACCGGCTCGCTCGTGTGCCCTCGGGACATGGTCATTGTAGAAGCGACAGGCACCTTCATCAACGCCAAGGGACTTCGGTATGGGTACCACGCCATGCACTCGGTTGAGCTCCCCCAATGTCCGAGCCTCGATCACATGGGTATTGTGCGGTGTACGACATCGTCATGCTGTTTGTTCACGACGGCGCCATCCGGGTTGGTCGAGGTCTTCATGACATCGTTTGTGGAGCCGGGAGGGACCGTTCCCAAGAGCGTCGCGATATCTTCAGCTGCCAACGGACTCATTGGCTATGGGAGGGTGGTGAATGCTGCTGAGAACAAGAAGTTGGCGTCGTTGCAGCAGCAGGCTTGCATCGCTGGCTCGCAGACCACAGTGAAGTCTGACAACAAAGGCCGCAGATGCTGTGCGCTCTGTGATCTGAAATTCTCGACGTTCCGATCACCCATGGAGTGCCAACTGTGTCGCCTGCTCGTTTGCACACGCTGTGAGACGACGCGCAAGCTCACGTATGTCACTGGAAATCATGACGCAGTGAAGAACGTGCCAACGGCAATATGTAAGGATTGCGTCGCGTCCGTTAGCACTATGCCGGCAGGTGATTTTGCGAGACGTGACAATGTTACAAAGGCTGGTAGCTCGTCGGGACGAAGACCGGGGTCGTCAACGCCGCGGTCAGAACGAGCCCGAATCGGCAGCGGAAGAATAGTGAGCACGGATAAGCGCGACCGACTCGACTCGATGGCGTCCACGGAGAGGTCGAGTTATGTGAGCACGGCGAGCGTCGTGAGCGTGAGTGTCGACAGCAGCATCGAGGAACTGCCGACCGTCGTGGATGTGGACGAACTTTGCGAGACAGAAGCCCTGGTCTTGCAATCTACGATCCAAGAGACGCTGATCAATGAGCCGGAGGTGATCCGGCCGACGTCGCAGAGGGAGCACTTGTTGATGCAGATGCAGCAGCTTCGCGTCCAGGCCGAACAGGCGTATGAGCTCGCGGCGCAGAACAATCACGCCATGGCCAAGTCCTTGGGCCCGAGACCTCGGTCAACTCGCCATATTGGGATGGGCGACGTGTGATCCAACGAATGATTCCTCTGAGAGACGCCGACGAGGGTGATGACGATAAGACGATTCTCAACTATTTACTGTAAAAGCTGTTTCTTTGGCAATCAATCCACGTGTCAAGGAGGATTCCGAGGCTGCAGGTAGAGGCGTAGACTTGGCCTGCGGGTTGTCGAGCCTGGTTATAGAGATACCGGAGGATGCCCTTCATCAGCGCCTCGTAGTGCGCGAGCTGGCGATAGCGAGAGGGAGTCACTTTTTCCGATTAGCTGTCGGGAGGCCAGCGGTCACGCCGGGATAGTCGACCAAATTAACGCTTGTGCTGGGCTCATCGTTACGCTCCATACGATGGTGGGGTCCACGAGTCTTGTCCGTACGCAGTCATCGGACTGTAAGCCTGGTCGTGGCGGCGGCTATTATAGCCGCTGCACAGCACAGGTGCTGGGATACGCGTGTGGTCGGCCAGTGCCCATCGTGATGGCGACAGGAAAGGTTGGAGCACCCCTTCCCGGCGTGAACGGCAGGCCACACCTCATTTCTTGGTGTGTGGTCCGCGGGTGTTGCAGGTTTTGCGGTCCACATCTCATTCCGACGCTGTGATGTGAACATGAGCCAACAGATATCTACATCGACACTAATACAGTGCACTGTTGTCGTTCAGGTACTGTATTGAGTTATATTATGTTCTGTAACTCAATACAGTGCAGAAGCAGTTCCCAAGCTCCAAGCATGGTGGATGCTTCGCCAAAGCTGCACACGTTGGAACGGTACGAGTTGTACATCTTGTGACACCGAATGTCTGGGGTGAAGCACATCGGAACGGTTGGAGCTGCAAGAACCGCAAGAGTTGGAGAAGTCCTTCCTTCCACGGTGCAGTGTAGGACGGGAAGGAGCGGGAAACCTATTGGGAACGGGAGGGTTACATAGATTTTAGAAGATGTGACTTGATTGCCAGTATTTCCTGGCCTCGGCGCAAGATTTTTTAACGGTTTGAACAGGATTTTTAATACCGCAAGTCCATCATCGGCTTCACCTAGGAAAGTAGCTATCATATCAAAGGGTGTTTTCTTTTCGTGGTTACACTAAGACGGTTTGCGTTCTCGTGACAGATCACGGCATGTGATTGATATGATTGGTGCCTCCATGCGGGCGAACCAGATCAATCAACAGCTTTCGTAACCGAAGTACCCTGATACTGATACTGTACAGGACATTCGGATGTTTATGCGTGTCCATTTCGTGGGCTACGTTCTGGTGTGTGGTCTGGAAGATGGGATTATCCCCGTCTGTGCATTACCAACTGACGATTCCATGAAACGGGAAGCCCGATTCCTGAGCACCGATGGACCCCGATTCCTTAGATTGGTTGGCTGTCTTTGCTGCCGCACTGGACCTTCAGCACTAAACTGGTGAGACGAGTGATGTCACATCCGTGCAAGGAGACAACCGGATAATTCTCAAGTCTCCGCTACCGGCACTATCGTCGGCACGTACACAACCCAAGTCGCCATGAAGCTCCCGCTGCTCGAGCGACCCTATCCACCGCTACAGCTCACGCCGGTGCAGTGCGACGCCTATGAGCGTCTGGCGATGGCCGTCGTGCGCGACTCCATCGACGAATTTGACGACCGCCAGCAACGCACGCAGGACCCGAGACTGTGGAAAGCAGTCAAGGCGAAAGAGAACGTCACGATCTACAAGCAGCTCGAGGAGGTGGACCCAGTGACAGCGCGTACGAGGACGCGCACGCCGATTCCGAAATGGTCAATGCCCAAGCTGCTGGGTCTCGGCTCTGTCGTGGGTGATTTTGACGATGTTGTGTACGGTCTTCTCTCGCCGGATGTCGCGAGCACCAAAGTCAACACTGCGTACGTCGACGATGATATCGTGGACTGTGACGTATTGGCGACCATCCAGCGTGGCACGTTTGAAGACCCCCTTCGCTTTGTCGGGATCAAGTGGCTCGCCAAGTCAACACCAAGCAGCTCGCTCGTGTGGCCAAGGGACGTCACGATCGTCGAAGCCACGGGCGTGTATGTGGACCCCAAAGGCCAGAGGTACGGGTTCCATGTGATGCACTCGGTCGAGCTGCCGCAGTGTCCAAGCCTCGCGCACCTGGGCATCGTACGAGGTCAGATTTCATCCTGCGTTCTCTTAAAGTCGACGCCGGACCGCCGGTCGGTCGAGATCTTCATGACGGCTCATGCGGAGCCGGGCGGCAATTTGCGCGCGTCCATAGCGATGTCGTCAGAGGTTGACCGCCTCATGGGCTATGCAAAGGCCGTGTACACGGCCGAAAAGAAGAAGCTCGCGTGGTTACTGCGAGAGTCGTACCTCGCGGCGCGTGCCCGGCAGCGCGGCATCGGCGCGTTTCACATCGCGATCCAGACCGACGCCAAGGGGCGTCAGTGCTGTGCGCTTTGCGTTCGGCCCTTCTCCACGTTCCGCTCGCGCGTCGGATGTGAGCTATGCCACACGGTCGTGTGCTCGCGCTGCGAAACGACGCGGAAACTCGCGTCCGTCGAGGATGGGTGCGTCAAGAAAGCAACCAGACCAGTGTGCAAGACGTGTATCACAACGGTGAGCCAAATGAGCGCCGCCGACTTTGCTCGGTGTGAATATGTACCCGGTAGTGGCGATATGGATAGCAGCCAACGTGGATCTGAACGAAGCAGCGGCCACGGGAAAATGCTCGGTGAGGACAGTCGGTACGATTCACTGGCGTTTACGGAGCGATCGAGTGGCGCCCTGTCTGGGAGCTTTGTCAGCATCATCGAAGAGCTACCGACAGTTGTACATGGCCACACTGAGTCCTACGCTTTGGTCACCCGGCCCATAAGACAAAGACCACCACCGACGACGCTATCCATCCCAACGCACCAAAAACAACTCTGGATGCAGATGCAGCAACTGCGCGTCCAGGCTGAGCAGGCGTACGAACTCACGAGACAGAACGCTGAGCAGAGGAGGTTGAGGGACATTAGGGTATCAGGACTCGGTGGACTCGATTAGTAGTGGGCGATTAGAAACCCGCACAGTTAGCGGATTGCAGAGATTCGATCAAGTAGGGACTCAAGGGCCGAAATAGAACCAGTATTGATATTGAAATATTGCCAAGACTGCCAACCTACATCGAGGTGTTGAACATGTTCTTTTCCTCTCCGGTCAATCTGACAATCGACTATTCAGCGAGAATAAATACTATTAAAATATCTTTGCATGGGAATGAGCCGCGAGTGGCCAAGTTTATCTCGCTGAACTGTCTGATACTCTTTTGATATGCATGAACAGAGAAATTGAAAAGATTGCGTGAGAATATTGCACCACTGTAGTGATTGACACGACAATTGATACTAAAGTAATGCATCTCGCAGGCCGTGTTTCGGCGGAGTGGGACGTTTGTCCCGCCTCTGTTTCTTCTAACCAGAAATGATATATAAATCACGCCAGTCGTTCCTAACACAAAAACCTAATTCTCCTGGCTCCAACGTGAACTGACCAGTCTAGTTTCCATCAACACCCTCTACAGCCTCACTGCATCAGTATCACTTGCGTCGAATTGGCCAACTGTCGACTGTCGGTTTGGATGCCTATTGATAACCGGTCGTCGCCTGCGAGTCGGGTTCCGTCAGGCCGCCGAGCCGCACTTCAAGTTTGGGCCGCCTCCGTGCTCGGACCTAGATTTCCTCATCGCTCAGTCATACAGTACGCTATATTTACGAGCAGAATGGCCAATACGTCTCCAGTCTCATCGCCAGGTCAATCAACTGTTCTTCCTGATGGCAAGTCTTCGCCGCGACTCGCCACTTCTGCCACTCGTTTGCAGCATTAGACTGTTTGACACAAGGTTCCCGTCCATCGAAAGGATCTTGGCGACGCAGACAAACACCCGGCGATCACCACCTCGCGCGTATGACTCCATCGCCGAATCAGACAACGTCCTGTATCGGCTCGGGAGATCACAAATGCTGGAAAGGCGTCAAGACAAGGTCGATGGTGAGCTCGAGGGCTGCGATTGCTGCAGACCATTCGATTCGGGATGCGGACGCGAGCCTCAGCTCAACAGGAATACGTGTAGGCCACGCGACATGGCCATTCTCGATACCATCGGACTCTCCTCAACGGCAATAGGCCATCGGGTGCGAGTTCCCGGCCGTGCAACCGGTCCAATCATCCCGCGACTGGTGCGGCTGGCGGATCCGATGAGCGTGCGTACATCACTGTGCGTGTCGCCAGGGTTAATCACCTCGCTACTGATGCCAATGAATTGCGAGAGCTGCGCGCTGCGTGAGCGAGCCTTCTCAGCATTGTTGTCTTTCTGTAATTCCCAAACCAAAATAATTCGCCGACGTTCTACTCATACGGTGACTGAGAGGGCGATTAGTTCTGGCGCGCCGGCGTCGCGGTTTCCCTTTCCTTCCCTTTCCTTGGTTGCATACGCGGCGGGGGGGGGGGGGGGGG
>JAADXL010000284.1:0-35914 GCA_023337755.1 Pythium aristosporum
GTGCTGATGAGACCGTGGTAATAGGCGAAGAGCACCATCGAGAGTCCACCAAACTCGTTCACGCCATTGCCCACGACGAACTTCTTCAGGTTGATCTTGGCCGACCCTTCCTCCAGGTTGCCCTCCACAATGCGCTTGGCTGTCGTCGGCACGTAGATACCGCCGTAGCTCTCGCCTGTGATGATGAAATCGTTCGCACGCAGCCACGGGAACTTGCCATAGAACGCCTGCAACGCCGCGTACAGCTCCTCGGCCTGCTTCAGGTCGTCCGACTCGTACAATCCACTCACGTTGTACGAGAAGCCGACGCCCACGGGGGATTCGATGCACATGAAGTTGGCGTTCTTGTTCCACGCATAGTCATTGTCCCGTAGCGTCTCACCATCGTCATTCACGATCAATGGACCGTTCTCCGAGAAGCAGCCAGCGAGGGAGCTCGCGCCTGGACCGCCATTCAACCAGAGCACGACCGGGTCGGTCTCCGGGGTCTCGCTTTGCGACTCGGCAAAGAAGTAGAACGCCTCGCCGCCGTTGCCGATGGGCAAATACCCGGAAAAGAGCCGCGACGTGTAGCTATCCGGAAGTCCTGGAAAATCGATGATCTGGTCGGCGGCTCCCGTAAAGTTGGCATTCTCTTGCTTGGTCAACGTGGACGTGGCGGAGGAAGAGGTGGAGCGGAGCGGAGGCGAATACTGCGACTGGTGCTGCTGCACCAAAAGACCAGAGGAGACGAAGAGCACGGCGGCACCGAGCGCGTAGGTCGCAAGCTTCTTGGCACGGTGGGCCAGCGGGACCTCTCCGATCGGCGTGTACGCGGCCATGAGTGGCGGGTGGATGGTCGGGAAGAATTCAAGAGTGAGCATTGTGGAGAGCAGCGGAGCTGAGTGGAGAACCAGTGGCTGGTACACGTAGAGTCGAAGGAGGAGGGACCGTGGGATCCATTCCGGTTGCGGCCATTGCCTGCTTCAACGATGACTACCATCTGGCGGACGGATTGCGTCATATTCCTGCGAGCAGTGGCTTTGATTCGCTGAAACTAAATTACGATTAGCGGAAAATATCAGCCAACCACTTGACTCGAGTGGTTGGCTGATGTTTATAGTGGATGTATCAAGGCTCTCGCTAGGTTCTTTGGAACGCTGCTTTTCTCTTCTTCAAAGCACCCAAGCGTGCAGCGTTAACCCGCTAGTGTGGCTCACGCTGGGGGAGAAAATGCGGTACTGTGTACACAGCTACATCATGGAGCTGATCCAGCGCGATACTAGTACTGTAGTATATCGTTGGGCTGCGCGGTTCGTGACTTGCCGTCTATCTCAGCACTGCTGAGTCAGCACGGTTACCTGACTGCAACTGTTCCACCTGGGTGTTGAGTAGACGGTGTTTGGACGTTGCTTATTTAGTTTCCCCCTTGCTGGAGCTTGATTATTCAAAGGTATTGTTACACTGTGTCAGCCTGGTTGAAGTTGGTATCGAATCCAGAGGACATCAAACGGTATTATCATAATCGGATGCTGAAAAATGAGAAAGATCGACGTGAAATTTGGTGAATCTTCTAATTAGGCGTTCGAACTGGCTTTATGGTCCTGATCGTGTTGTGATTGGGGAAAACTGAAACACGTCAGCACCGCACCCAGAAACTCAACTCAACAGAAACGACAGAAACGTGCGTCGAGGATATAAAGCAGAACACGGAAAATCATTCAGTCCTATTTTCTCCATTTCTGCCTGATCGAATGGTGCTTTTTCAAGGTGGTGTTTTGGATACGGTTGACTTGCCCGCCGTGCGGGAAACCATCCTGATCATGATGATTTATCATGTTTTGCCACTGTTTTCTCAGTTCTGTTCAGACAGCTGCATAGTTGCACGCTCTCTGCGCTCGCCAGGCTGACCAGAGTCGCTGGAGTCGCTCCTTGGAGAACCAAGAAGCCAGACGGTGGCCAAACTCCACTTTCGTGGTCATTCACGGTGAGAGAGAACAGTCGCTGTCCAGAACCACGCTGGAGGTTTGGGGTTTCCGTCCAAAGCTTCGTCCAGAAGGACTGAGGACGGGGAGCCTCTTTTCTATTGTTCAGTCCAGACCTACTGGCCTTCCAATAATTGGGTGGGGGACATTTGGCCGCGGCCCTTCATACCGAGAACAAACACCCGATCACTATGGCGAACCGCAAGGCCGAGCCGCCGACGCCGCAGCAGCAGTACGCCCAGTCCGCGTCCACGCCCGTTGGCTACGACGGCATGGAGCAGGGGCCGCTATTGGACGGCGCCAAGCAGCAGCAGCCACGGCCCACAATGGCCAACCCTCTCGGCATGACCATGACCGGCACGGGCGAGGTCAAGGGCTCGGCGTCGAGCCGCGTCTTCTACTTGCGCATCATCGACTCGCGCAAGTGGCACTACACGGAGGCCTTTGCTTTGCTCGTGGACCTCGTGGTCCAAATGCTCTCGTGCGCGTTTCTCCCGAAAACCTACTTGGTGCCGTCGCCCACTGGCGGACTGGCAGTCGACCGCGAGTACTTTAGTGATATGAAAGAAGCCGTGTACGCGCGGTACGTCTCCTCCGGGTGCATGGTCTTTTACATTGTCGCGCTCTTTCTGCGCCTCTGTGGTTTGCGGTCGGCGCTGCTGCGGTCGCGGTCCAACATCGCCGACTTCCTCGTGATCCTCCTCATGGGCGCCACGATCGGCGCGCGGTACTACCCGAAGTTCAAGCCGTACGAATTCGACGCCACGCTCGGGTATATCTGTCTGGCCGCTCTCCGGCTCGTGCTCAAGCCACGCGCGCGGACGTTCTCCAAGAAGCTCCACAAGTTCCGAGCCAACGGCGACCACATTCGCATCTCGATCGAGTCGCTCCGGGCCTCGTTGGCCCGAATTCCCGATATCTCGGCGCTCGCGATCGAGAAAATGGAGACGGATTTGCTCATCATCTGCGGCCGTGACCAGGGCGACATGAGCCGCGACGAGCTTATGAGCTTTCTGGAGAGAGCGCTGCGGTACAGGCCGCACTCGCTGTCGGCCACGGATTTTCTCGCGCATTTACGGGATATTGACGCCACGACTTCGCAAGTCGTCTACAGTGTCGGCGACGTCGTGCACAGCACGTTTGGCCACTGGTCCAACCAGGTCGTGGACCTGTTTTTCTGCTTCATCGTGGTCTGCGTGAATGCCGCCATCAGTCCGGGCATGGCATACTTCCTCGCGAGGCTCTCGTACGCGTTCACGACGATCTGGCGGAATAATGCCGATGAGAACGTGTTTAATGAAGGCGTGCTTGGTCTCCTGGCGCTCAGCATTCCGTTTGTCGTCGGAGACTATGCGATCGGCTACTTCCAATCCAAGATGATCGCCAAGGCCACCGAGCGCATGCAGAACACGATGCTCTCGATCGTACTCCGCCAAAACACCGACTTTTTCCAGGAACGGTCCGAGGGCGATCTCAACAACGTCTTTGCCAGTGATATCGCACGCGTCAACGCGCTGTGGCAGGCCGTGTTCTGGAATCTGTTCAACCCGATCATCTCCGTGAGCTTTGGCTTCGCGTACGCGATCTACATGAAGTACCCCATCGGCATCATGGCGATCGCATTCACGTTCATCATCTTGACCAGTGGTCCGCAGGGTAAAGCCGGCATCAAGTCCAAGCAGTTTGCCATGAAGAACGCGTACGTCGCGGCCGACTTCCAGAACGCCATCAGCTGTGAAAAGGTCATCCGTGCCTATAGAGTCCAAGACTCGATCGTGGGCCGTTTCAAAGCATCGTGCGTAACGCTGCGGCAGGCACAATTCTCCAAGGACTTTTGGTCGAGCATCGTGCAGATCTACATCGAGTCGGCCATGTTCATTTTCACGGTTGTCATGTCGGCGTCGCTCTCGCTCAAGGTCTGGAACGCCGCCCTGTACCCGGAAGACGCGATCCTCGTGGGTGATTTCTTTGCCTACATGGTACTACTGCAGCGCGTGTCCAACCCCGTGACGACGCTCGGTGGCTTCATGCGAGTCGCGATCAACAACGCCGGTAGTCTGCAGCGCGTCGATGACATCATCTTGGGACTGGGCCAGTCTACCAAGAAAAACGACAGCTCAGACAAGAACCTGCCCAGTCTGTCGAAGATGACGAAGGAGCTCAAGCTTGAAAAGATCTTCTTCAAGTACGAGAAGGCCTCGGACCGTCCGTATGTGCTGGCCGACCTGTCGGCGACTATTCCGAGTGGCTCGTACACGTGCATCGTCGGTCCTTCGGGCTGTGGTAAGAGTACACTGCTGGCGTGTCTGATGCAGTTTCAGCAGATTGATGGCGGCGCGATCCGGCTCGACACCCAGGACATTTTCAACTTCTCGAAAGCGTCGTTCATGAACCAGACTGCCGTGGTCTTCCAGGACGGTGGCATCCTCAACGGCACCATCTATGACAACATTCGGTACGGCAACATCAATGCGACCGACGCCGAGTGCGAAGAAGCTGCATGTGCGGCTGAGTGCCACTTCATCTCCGACCTCAAGGATGGCTACAACACCATCGTCGGTCAGCACGCGCTTACGGGATTGTCTGGCGGCCAGGCGCAGCGTCTGTGCTTGGCCCGCGCGCTCTGCCGCAAGCCGAGTTTGTTGCTGCTGGACGAAGCGACGAGTGCGTTGGATCCAGAAACGGAGGCGTCGATCGTGTCGACGCTCGAACGGCTGGCGAACAAGATGAACATGACAATCATCTCGGTAACCCACCGCCTCGCAACGACCATGAACGCCGACCAGATCTTGGTCATGAACCAGGGACGTGTGGCTGAAGAAGGCCGATACGACGACCTCGTGCGCAAGGGTGGCCTGTTTGCCGACATGATCAACAACCACACGGACAGTAACGGTGACAACAACAACGACAACAACAACAACAACAGCATTGGACCGGCAGCAACACCGTCGGCTGTAATGAAGCCGACGCCGGTCCGTCACACGTCGGTCGGTCGCCATCAGTCGATAGACACGATCAGCGAGTCGGGACAGAGCGCACTGGCGCTGCAGCAGTTCACGCGCACGCTCAGCTCCCGTGTGGCGGCAACGCGGAGTCGCCAAAACACTGAGGTTAGGCGGTCCGGCAACCTCAGTCTGCTTGGTGGCGATCAGTACCCCGACTACCCGAACCGAGGCACGGCAATGTCGGGCGCGAGCCACACGAGTGAGGAAGAGCGGGACAAGTACTTTGTGCTGTAGACAAGAAGTCGAGCAATGGCATCTGATGCCCGTCAATCACGCGACGAGGGCGTCGCCCTTTTTCCCCTTCAGGTGCAGTTTAGTTAACTCTATTTTGAATGATACGATTTGATCTTCCCCCGCTCAGGACGACAGGGCATGTGCATGAAGAGTGGAAGGACTCCATCTCGCACTCGCCATCTCCAAGCAGCTCTCGAGATCACTGCCTCATTCGAGTCGGAGCCAGATACAGACTGCCAAACAAAAACACGATGGAATCAGAACGTAATCTGGGCGAATCAGAACATTAATCTGAATTGATTGGATGATGGCAGCAAAATTGGATACATGGATCAGAACTGGTCTTGGGGTGTTTCGCTTGCGCAAGTTTGACGACATGCGACAGCAAATCGATGCCAAAAAATGCCCAAGGGAGGCTTCTGTACGTAAACTACTTCCAGGTAGCGTTATAATAGAACATAAGACCTCAATGGAACCATGCAAGGAAGCCCAGGGAGTCTCGTAAATAATCACCGTCTCCATGTGATTTGCGCCGTCGCATTTTCAGGAAAGCGACTTTTGGCCAGACCAGAGAAAATAACGAGCCTGGATCGAAACCGCTTCAAGAAATGCCAGCCGGCTGGAAACCTGAAATCGTCCGTTATGCCCTACCCCTCACTCAGAACACTGTGATAATCGATCCAATTGACTCTTCGTGAGCACCCCACCAGGGAGACTACAGGCACTGGACCTTTATAAACGCATATCACGCCGTTGGACTGATTTCAACGCGATGATTAGGGCTCGGGGAACCGACTCACAACACATCTATCGACTGGCCTTCGGAAGAGCCAGGTCCCCTTTTCAGCCAGAAAACCAACAACTCGGCGGCCGCGCTTCTCCGCGGCGCCAACATTTCCATTGAGGGGCGGCAAGCAACCAGGGAAACCACCATTTCTCTCGACTCCCCCTATCTCTCCATGGCGACCGAGACGCCCAACTACGACCAGGGCGGCGGCGACGCCTTCGTCAAGATTGGCGGCGCGCTGCCCGACACGTCCGACCCGCGCACGATCAAGGCCGGCGGCGCGGGCGCGCGCGGCGCCACGGCCGCGTCCAGCCGCGTCTTCTTCCTGCGCATCATCGACTCGCGCAAGTGGCACTACTCGGAGGCCTTTGGCATCTTCCTCGACTTCTTTGTGCAGCTGCTCGCCGTGTCGTTCACGCCCAAGGAAGGCAAAGTGGGCCACTACTTCAGCGAGGAAGTCGCGGCCGAGAGCTCGCGCTATTTTTCCTCGGGCTTCATGGTGTGCTACCTCGTCGATATGGTGATCCGTATCTGCGGCCTGCGCTCGGCGCTGCTGCGGTCCCACTCGAACATTGCCGACTTGCTGTGCGTCCTCGGCATGGGCGCGCTGCTCGCCGGGCGATACAAGCTCCCCAAGTACGAGTTCGACATTACGCTCGGCTACATTTGTCTGCTCGCGCTGCGTCTCATCCTCAAGCCGCGTGCGCGTACGTTCTCCAAGAAGCTCCACAAGTTCCGCGCCAACGGCGACCACATTCGCATTTCCATCGAGTCGCTGCGCGCGTCGCTCGCGCGCATTCCCGGCATCACGGCGCTCGCGATCGAAATGATGGAGACGGATTTGTTGATCATCTGTGGTCGTGACTCGGGCGACATGAGCCGCAACGAGCTCATGAGCTTCTTGGAGCGCGCGCTGCGATACCGCCCGGCGACGCTCTCGGCGACCGAGTTCCTCGCGCACTTGCGTGATATTGACGCCAGCTCATCCTCGGTCGCGTACGGCGTCTTTGACGTTGTGCGCAGCACCATGTCCCACTGGTCCAACCAGGTCTTTGATCTCTTTCTGTGTATCCTCGTGGCCTGCGTGAACGCGTCCATCAGTCCGCTCATGGCCTACTTCCAGTCGCGTCTCTCGGACGCGTTCGAGACCCTGTCTGGCCAGCCGGACCCCGATGAGAGTGTTTTCAGGTTCGGCATCCTCGGTCTGCTCGGACTCAGTGTCCCGTTTGTGATTGGTGACTACGCGATCGGCTACTTCCAGTCCAAAATGATTGCCAAGGCCACGGAGCGCGTCCAGAGCAGTCTGCTCGCGATCATTCTCCGCCAGAACACCAACTTTTTCGCCGAACGCTCGGAAGGTGACCTCAACAACTTGTTTTCGAGTGATGTGGCGCGTGTGAACTCGCTGTGGCAGTCCGTGTTCTGGAACTTGCTCAACCCGCTGATCGCCGTCTGCTTTGGTTTCGGCTACGCGCTCTACATGAAGTACCCGATCGGTGTCATGGCGTTTGCCTTCACCGCGATCCTCTTGTCAAGTGGCCCGCAGGGCTTTGCCGGTCTGCGCTCCAAGGAGTTTGCGTCCAAGAACGCGTACGTCGCGGCCGAGTTCCAGAACGCCGTTGGCTGCCAGAAGGTTGTGCGTGCGTACGCGATCCAGGAGCCGCTCATGGAGCGTTTCAAGAACATGTGCGCGACGCTGCGCAAGGCCCAGTTCTCGAAGGATTTCTGGTCGAGCATTGTGCAGATCTACATTGAATCGGCCATGTACATTTTCACGGCCATTATGACGGCGGCGCTGGCGATGAAGGTCTGGAATGGCAACACCTACCCGAATGACCGCATCAAGGCCGGTGAATTCTTTGGCTTCATGACGCTGCTGCAGCGTGTGTCGAACCCCGTCACGACGCTGGGTGGTTTCATGCGTGTTGCCATCGGTAACGCCAGTAGCTTGCAGCGTCTCGACGATATCATTGTCGGCTTGGGTGCGACGTCCGCGAGCGACAACGACTCGGACAAGAACCTCCCCAGCTTGCCAAAGATGCAGAAGGACTTGCGCGTCGAGAAGCTCGTGTTCAAGTACGACAAGTCGACGGAGAAGTATATCCTCAACGAACTTTCCGCGACTGTCCCGCGCGGCTCGTACACGTGCATTGTCGGTCCTTCGGGCTGTGGTAAGAGTACGCTTCTCGCGTGTCTGATGCAGTTCCAGGAAGCCGACGGCGGTGCCATCCGCATCGACGGCCACGACATTTTCAACTTCTCGAAGACGTCGTTTATGAACCAAATGGCCGTTGTGTTCCAGGACGGTGGAATCCTGAACGGTACCATCTATGACAACATTCGCTACGGTAACACGACCGCGACCGACGCCGAGTGTGAGGAGGCTGCCCACTTGGCTGAGTGTCACTTTATCCGCGACCTGAAAGACGGCTACAACACGATTGTCGGTCAGCACGCGACGGCGAACTTGTCGGGTGGTCAAGCCCAGCGACTGTGCTTGGCTCGTGCTCTCTGCCGCAAGCCGAGTCTGCTTCTGTTGGATGAAGCCACAAGTGCCTTGGACCCGGAGACTGAAGCATCGATCGTGTCGACGCTGGAACGCCTCTCGAGCAAGATGAACATGACCATTCTGTCGGTGACCCATCGTCTGTCCACCGCAGTGAATGCCGACTTGATCCTCGTGCTGAACCAGGGCCGCGTGGCTGAAGAAGGCCGCTACGAAGAGTTGGTCCGCAAGGGCGGCCTGTTCTCGGAGATGGTCAACAAGACGGATGATCACTCTGACGATGACGACGCAGCGGCGCAGCAGCTTAAAAAGAAATCGGTTGCCTTGCTTGCGCCGGCCAGCATCCGCCATACGTCCATCGAGGCCGCGCGCGACAACGCCACCGACCTGGGCGACAGCACGCTGGCCCTGCAGCAGTTCACCAAGTCACTCAGCACACGGGTTGTGAACGACGTCGAGACGGCCCGTGCCACGGGTGTGTCGTGGTACCGATACGGCAACCGCAACTCGACCCGCGTGCGTAAGCCAAGCGACGACCGTGCGAGCCGACGCTCCGGCAACTCGAGCCAGATGGAGTGGGAGGGCGGCCAGAACCGCCGACAGACCCAGGGCGAAGACAAGTACTTTGTACTGTAGACACCGTCACCTTCATCTCTCTCTTCTACTACATAGTAACCCCCACAACGTCATTTCATTCTTCACCAAACTGTCTGGCGCGCAGGCGTTCTCTCCCTCCTACTATGATGCTAATGCCCATGTTTTAATTCGGATCGAAATGTGTTTTTCTCTTCATTTTCTCGTTTTCCGTATATTCTCGCACGCCAACATCCAACAGCATCCACACTCTTTCTCCTTCTAAAAGCCCAGGGTCGCGCGGCCGTAAAACTGCTCGTCGTCGTCGTAGCCGCCGTTCCCATGCTTCTTGTCGGCCGCGTCCAGCTTCCGAGCAATCGACTCGACGTGGTCCTTGTTCTTGAGGAACGCGTTCGCGGCCCGCAGTGTGCGCACCCAGACTTGGAGCTCATCGTTGCTCCGCGTGAAGAAGTGCGACTGCTGGTCCGACGTGCACAGCACGAACTCCTTGCCGCGCTGGAGATCCTCGCACGTGACTTCAAAGCTCGCGTCCCCGAGATCAATCTCCCCGCGGACTTCGTCGTCGCCGCGCCGCTTGTAGTACCGCAGCTTGCCGTCGGCACAAATCTCACACCACCGCTCTCGCGCGCCACGCATCGTCTTCATGTTGCGGATCAGCCCACGGCCGCTCCACTCGGTCGGTCCCTTCTCCAAGAAACCACTGAGCGTCGGCATCTTGGGCTCTTCTTGGGCTTGCCTCTTCTGGTTGGGCGTGGACACTGCTGCGGCTGGTGCGTGGACGCCATTCGCGACCTCGGCGGTCGGCCTGGACTGAGCGTGAGAAGGTGGAGGCGCCGCCGATGAATGATGTCTGTTGCCGTGGCCTCCTCCAGCGGTACTCGCCGCCGATTCCTTGCGGCGGCGATCGGCACCACGTGAGGGCTCCTCTCGGCCGTCCGCGGCTGCTGCCTTGAGCGTCTGCAGTGCGTCCTGGGCGCGCGCCAGCTCCTCCTTGATGGCCTTGCGTTTCTTCTGGCCCTCCCGCGAGAGCTCCTTGTCGCCTTCCTTTGCCGCCTTCGAAATCGACTCGACGGCAGCACGCTGCTTCTTCCGCAGCTCGAGGATCCGCATCTCGAGCCCGGCCACGTCCGACGGCTTGTCGCCGCGATCGCGGTCACTCGCACGCGCACTGTCCCGAGCCGAAGAAGACGACTCGCCACCGGCCTTGGCACTGTCCCGTTCGCGCGCATCGTTTCGAGACCGAGACGACGATGACGACGACGACGAGAGCTTAGTCAAGTGGCGGTTGAGCTGCTCCATCTCCTTCTCCACGCGCGCGGCCTTGCGCTGCTCCTTGATGAGCTCGTCGTCCATGAACCGGATTTTCTTGCGGATCGCCGCCAACTGATCGGCCGGTGGCGCCGCGGGATCGATACCAAAGAACAAATCGTCGTCGTTCGCCTTGTCGTCCTCGTCGCCGCCGCTTTTGTTCAGCTTAGCCAGTTCATTCTCGAGCTCATCGAGCGTGAGCTGCAGCGTCACTTTTTCTTTCCGGAGCCGCTTGTTGCCCGAACCCATCTTCGTAATATCGTCCGTGAGTTCGGCGTGGCGCTTGGCGAGGTCGTTGGCCTTGACAAACTCGGGGTTGCCCACTTCGTGGCTTTCCTGGGCCTTGAGCTGCTTGATCATTTGTCCATAGTGCTGCTTGTCGCTCAAGAGCTTGTCGTGGTCTTTCTGGAGCTCAATGCGGCGTGCATTCAGCGCATCGTACTCGCTCGAGACGGTCGTCCACTTGGTCTGCAGTACGCGCTGCTGCCGGTCGAGCTTCTTGGTCTCAATGGTCCAGAGCTCCGTGTGCAGCTCGCTTGTCACGAGCACGCGCGTGTAGGCCTGCTTCTGCTCGAGGTACTTGGACTTCTTGGGCGCTTGGGCCGTCGCCTGCTGCTCGAGCCGCTGCCGCGCCTCCGGGTTCTCCTCGAGCGTGCCCTGGTCCACGTCGGCAAACTTGAGCTTGACGGGCCTCGACGCGCGCTTGAGCTTGTCCACGACCTCCTTGTACGTGAAGCCCGCGAGCGACGTCGAGTCGATGAACGTGATGCGCATGCCGATCGTGAGGCGCTTGGGCGGCTTGACGCTCCAGTTGTAGAGCTCGGCCGGCCCGGCCTTGCCATTCACCTTGGGGAGATCGTCCACCTCGGCCTGGAACTGCGGGTACGGGATCGAGTCGAGCTGCCGCACCTCGCGCAGGCTCACGCCCAGGCGGCCCTCGCCAAACTCGATCTCGATCTCGTGGACCCAATTGTACTGGATTTGGACTAATCCAGCAAATAAAAAAAAAATACGACTCAGACCACCCGACATAAAATAAAAAAATACGCGATAGACAGCGTCTAAACCTTTTTCGCGCTTGGCCGCCGCGGCGGCCGCTGTGGCTGCGGACGAGGAAGCTGTGGACGCCGTGGATGCCTTGGTGGACGCTGTGGACGGCGTCGGGGACGTGCTCGGCGGGACCCACTGGGTCTTGCCGCTCGGCGAGATGTAGTAATACCGGCCCTTCTGGGACTTGCTCTCCTTGCGCGTCCAGCCGGGCGGCAGCTTGGCCGACCCGTCGTCATCGTCGCCGCCATTTTCGGCCTCCTTGGCGATCTTCTTCGCCGACTGTGGACTGCAGTGGACACGATTAGAATCCCCTCCTCCTCCCCTTCAATTCCCAACGTTGGCAGGGTACACGCACCGCCACATGCTGGTTATGTACCCCGCGCTGCTTTATGCTGGTTAGACCCCTTGTTGCGTCTCGACAACGTAACCGCGGGTTAGATCGCCAACGCGTCTATCTCCATGCACGCGCCACCAAGCGCCAGTGCGGATGTGTTGGCGTCGGGACGAAGGCGTATTGCGCTGAGGAAGACGATCGCGTGGCCTTCGTGAGCCGCTGCTTCCCCCCCCCTCCTCCTTGATTCCAGGCGGCGACGGCGACGGCGAGAGTTCAAGCCAGAGAAAAACAACGGGTATCCCCTCAAAAGAACTTCACCCGTCTAAAACCTCCCATCCCGCATATCCCATGCGGCGTTTTTTGTACCCCCTTCGCAGGGTCTATCCCGCCAATTTATTGTCGTCATACGGCAATTATTGTGGAACGACTCCTCATTGGTCCATGTTGCTACAGGCGACTCTGATTGGCTAAAAACGCACCCATATCCAGCAGCTCCGGACCACCACTCGATAATTGACCCTGAATATGCGCACCACGTCGCTCTCCGCCGCGGACCTGGAGCACGCGCTGCGCCCGCGGTACCTGGACAGCGAGCGAGAGCGCGCCTCGCTCTGCATCCTCCGCGAAATCGGCGTCGTGCCCGTCGCTCTGGACGCCACAGCGCTGCCCGACGTCAGCCCGCTGTCGCCCGAGCTTTTCGCTGAGCACACGCGCAGCGACGCCACGCGATACGCCGTCTCGTCGGGACGCGTCTTGCTGGACGTGCGTGACGCCGGCGACGCCTGGGTGCGCGTGCTGCTGTCGCCGGGCGTCGCCCTCGACGTCGACGGCACCGTCTCGCGCCGCTTCGTACCGGACGCGACGCTGCCTTCCGACGCCACGCTCGTGCTCCATGAGAAGCCCCCAGCGTCCAGCGCCATTGTCCCTCGCTTCCAGAAGCCGTCGGACGCGCTCGAGATCGTCCAGTACCACTCGTACCGCTCGCTCATCTGCGAACTGTGCCGCCAGTTCTACACGGCCGGATGGGTCACGGGCACGGGCGGCAGCATCAGCATCCGGTACGGCAACCGCATCTACATGACGCCGTCCGGCGTGCAGAAGGAACGCATCTCGCCGGACGATCTGTACCTCCTGGATCTGGACGGCGCGATCCTGGACGCGCCGAGCCAGAAGCCCGGCACGGCGCGCGCGCCCAAGCTCTCGGACTGCTCGCCGCTCTTTCTCCACGCCTACCGCCTGCGCGACGCCGGCGCTGTGCTCCACAGCCACGGCTTCTCCTGCAACATGGTGACGGCGCTGTGCGACGGCAAGCGCGAGTTCCGCATCTCGCACCAGGAGATGATCAAGGGCCTCGCCTGCCACGGGTACCACGACGAGCTCGTGATCCCCATCATTGAGAACACGGCCCGCGAGTCGGAGCTCGCCGAGTCGCTCGCCGCCGCGATCGCCCAGTACCCCAAGGCCTCGGCCGTGCTCGTGCGTCGCCACGGCATCTACGTCTGGGGCGACTCGTGGGAAAGCGCCAAGCGCCACGGCGAGTGCCTCCACTACCTCTTCGAGGTCGCGCTCGACATGCACAAGCTCGGGATCGACTGGACCGTCGCGCCACCGCCCGTTGGGGAGAGTGCGCCGAGCCGCAAGCGCCTGCGTGCGGAGAACGAGAAGGTCTCGACGAGTCTGGCCACGCAGTACAAGTACGTGCTGCTGGACATTGAAGGTACGACGACGCCCATCACGTTTGTCCACGACGTGCTGTTTCCCTACGCCAAGCACCAGGTCCAGGACTTTCTCACGTCGACGTGGGAGACGCCGGCGACCCAGGCCGATGTGCAGGCGCTGAGGCAGCAGGCCGAGGCGGACCAGCACGACGCGTCGCTCACGGACGTCCCACGAGTGGCAGGCGCCGCGGGGGCCAAAGACGCCGTCATCGCGTCGCTCGTCGCGTACGTGCACTGGAACATTGCGGCCGACCGCAAGATCCCGTCGCTCAAGTCGCTGCAGGGCCACATTTGGGACGTCGGCTACACGAGCGGCACGCTCCAGTCCATTGTGTACGACGACGTGCCAGACTTTCTCTCGCGCATGGCGGCGCAACACGTCCGCGTGGGCATCTACTCGTCGGGTTCGCGGGGCGCCCAGCGCGCGCTGTTTCAGTACTCGAACCACGGCGACTTGCGGCCGCTGCTGAGCGTGTACTTCGATACCAAGGTCGGCCAGAAGCGCGAGACGGAGAGCTACAAGGAGATCCTCTTGAGTCTCGGCGTCGACAGCGGCAAGGACGTGCTCTTTGTGACCGACGTGATCCAAGAGGCCGAGGCGGCGCGGGCTGCCGGCTTGGACGCCGTGCTCTCGGTGCGGCCGGGGAATGCGCCGCTGCCAGCGGACCACGCGTTCCAGGAGATCCGGTCGTTTGCCGAGCTGTAAGAGGAGCGAGCAGAAGAGGGAAGGAGAGAGGAGAGGAGGAGCGGATCATGAGACGTTCAATACACGCGTGGTGGTTTTTTCTTCATCCTGTGGGAACGACCTTGTGGATCGTCTTGGACTGCCGTCGCGGCGCGTACAGAGGCTGATCATGCTTGGGCAAAAGGTCCCCATGAGTGGCGTCGTCTGTACCCGGCGGGATCTCCCCATTCATCTCCCTGGACTTTTTCTTGTGCTTATGGCGATGATGGTGCTTGTGGGGAGATCGCTGGCGTTGACTGTGATGCCCGCTGGCTTCACGGTCCTCCTGTGTCGCTCCGGTGGCGAGCTGTGAGGGCTCCTCTGCGTGTACGACTGAAGGCTCGAGCGACCCCAGCTGACTCGCCTCTGCTGAGATCTCAGTCTCATCTCTCGCGACGGTCTCACTTACTGCCATCCTGTTCGTGGTGATTTCCGCCCGGTCTCTCCCCACGGCCACGGCCAGCGCCGTCTCGGGCACCATCCGTTGCCGTAGCAGGTCCATTCTCGCTCGCTCTCTCCTCTGGCGCCAGCGCTGCACGTGGCCCTTCATCGTGGCCTCGACGAGCATCTCGGCGACCTTGGCCTTGTAGATGAAGATCTGCTTGACGCGGTCGCGCTGCTGCTCGTACGGCAGGCAGCGAATGCCGAGCTGGTGGATGCACAGTGCGCGCAGCAGCTCATTGAAGAAGGGCCGCTTGCTGCGCTGCTGCTGCCAGCTCTCGAGCAGCGCCTGCGCCTGCGAGCGCAGCTGCAGAAACGCCACGCGGTGGTGCCGCTTCTCGACGCGCAGACCCGGCGGCAGCTCCGACAGGAACCGGCCGAGCTGCCAGAGCGGGAATGCGCCGGCGCTGTCGACGTCGTACTTGGCAAACACTTGGCGGTACGTCTCAAAGTCGGCCAGCGAGATGGGGCACACGTCGTCCTGCAGGTAGCAGCTGCGAAAGTTCTCGAGCACGACGGCGATAAAGAGGTTGAGCAGGAAAAAGACGACGAGCGTGATGTACGTGACAAAGTAGAGCACGGCCGCGGCGGGGCTGCCACAGTCCGACTCGCTCTTGCCCGTCGCGGCGTTCTCGCGGTCCACGCAAAATGGCGCGGCCTGCATGCAGTCGGTCATGGTGAGGTGCCAGTCGTCGCCGGCCATGATCTGGAAGAGTAGCAGGAAGGACGAGCCAAAGGTGCGGAAGTTGGAGAAGCGGTTCATGTTGTCGCCGAGGCGCACGCCACCAAAGAGCTGGCGCCCCACGACGGCAAAGATGAAGAAGATCATGAGCAGCAGGAAGGAAATGTGGCCGATGGGCCGCAGGCTCGCGCGGAAGGTCTGGAAGACGGCGTAGACGCCCTTGTTGAGCCGCACGAAGCGCAGCACGCGCATCATGCGGAAGACGCGGCCGGCCTGGAGCAGCCCGTGGATGCCCGTGGCCAGCGCGTAGGCCGCGAGCGAGCCGCCGAGAATGAGCAGCTCGAACGCGCCGGTCGCGCTCAGCACGTAGTAGTGGCGAAACGCCAGCGTCTTGAGCAGCGCCTCGGTGAGAAAGACGCCGAGAAAGAGCATCTCGACGGCCTCGAACGACGCCGTCGCCCGGGAGTCTCCCTCCGTTGACGTCTTGGCGGCCGGATTGAAGAGCAGCAGCGCGACGTTGAGCAGGATGGCGACGGCGATGGCGCGCGCAAAGTACCGGTGCTCGCACAGGTCGTACAGGGCGTTCTGGAGCCGCGTGCGTGGGCGCGGGATGCGCGGCTGCGGCTTGAGCAGGAGCACAAACTTTTCGAGGTCGACCCAGGACTTTTGGCTCTCGGTGAGCATTTGCGTGCCGTTGTTGCGCTGGAACTGCTCGACGAGCACACCGACAAAGAGGCGAATGACAAAGAGCGCGCCGAGGTAGACGAAGAGCACGAAAAAGAGTGCGTGGCCCGGCGACGCGTCGCGCGACGGCTGCGCGGCCGGGCCGGCAATGTCCATGGCGAGAAACGTCTTGTCGATCCACTTGAGCGACGTCATTTCCAGCAGCGTGAGAAACGCAGCGCCGATATTGTCGAACGAGAACCGCGCGTTCTGCCACACGCGTGGCATGAGCAGCAGTACCGGAGCTGTGTCGTCGTCACTGTTAAGCGCGACCTGGAAGACACCGACGCACGCATCCATCGTCTGCACGTCCGGGTCGTTGCACGCAAAGAAGCTGCCGCTGAAGAGCGAGCGGCCAACGACGCCGAAGATGACGTAGACGATGGCGCAGAGCGCAAAGACGTTGCCGACGTGCGGCAGCGAGTGCGCGACGGCGCTCAGGATCTGCTTCATTTCGTGGTGGTGGTTCAGGATACGCAGCGGCCGCAGCACGCGGCCTGCGCGGAAGACGCGCGTGAGACCGCCCGTGGCCGCGTCGCCCGCGAGCTCGTCGGCGAGCGTGAGCGTGAGCAGCACACAGTCGAGCTGGTTCCACTTGTCCTCGATGTACGCTTGCGTCGCCACGTACCCGAGCGCGTCGTCGCGGCGGAAGAGATGCACGAGGAGGTACCCGACGCCGAAGCCATGGGCGCCGACCTTGGCGGCAAAGTCGACGAGGAACACGGCCAGCGCGAGGCGGTTGAGCGTACGGAGCGCCAGCACGCGGCTCTCGCTGGGCGGCACCACGAGGATCTCGGGGTGCGGCTCGTCCAGCACGAGCGTGACGCAGCTCACGAGGATCATGAGCTGCACGACGCGGTGGAACACAGTGCTGGTGGCGAGCCGCTGGCACCACTGGCGGCCCGTGGTGGCCACGCGGTCGGCAAACAACACGGACGGCGTCGTCCACGTCGTCGAGCCTGACGTCGCTGAGTCTCCTCCTCCTCCTCCTGCTCCGCCGTCGAGCCCGAGGAACATGCGGAGCTTGACGTTGCTCACGTTGTCGAGCTGCTCCATCTCGCCAAAGGCGCGCACGCCCTGCTCTTCGATCTTTTCGTAAATGTCGAGCTCCTTGGGGACCGCGATGATCTGCGCGAGCTGCAGTTGGTACGCCTCTTCCTCGGAGATGGCAAAGTTCTCGAGAATGACGGCGATAAAGAGGTTGAGTAGCACGTACTGGCCGACGATAAAGATGAGAATGAGAAACGGCACGAGCAGCGCGTGCGGGTCGTCGGCATCTACGGCGTCGTACGCGATGGAGGCCCACTGGTCGGCCGTGATCACTTGGAGCAGCGTGAGGAAGGCACGCGGGAATGTGTCAAAGTTCCACCGCGGCACGGCGCCGCCACGCGTGAGGTGGCCGCCGCCAAAGAGCTGCATGGCCCAGATGGACGTGACGACCTGGAAGAGAATGAGAAAGGCCACGACGTCCAGCACGCCACGCGACGACTTGAGCACCGACTCGATGAGTTTGCGCGTGCCGTCCCACTTGAGCATGAGCCGCCCGACGCGCAGCGTGCGCAGCGACGAGACCGAGTTGAGCCCCGAGAAGCGCGAGTCGGGGAGGTTGTTGAGCACCATGTTGACGCTCGTGCAGACCACTACGACGAAGTCGAAGCACCGCTCCGTGGACGCGAGGTACCGCCGCAGGCCGTGCAGGGCGACGATGCGCGCGAGCATCTCGCCGAGGAACACGGCGCCGAAGAGGTACTCACTGATGGAGAGCAGCGTGGCGACCCACGCGGGCATGTCGCGGAACTCGACGAGCAGGAACGCCGTGTTGACGACGATGCAGCCCGTGATGGCGTCGTCGAAGCGCTTGGAGAGCACGGCGCGTTGGAACGCGTGGCGCCGCGAGCGACGCGGCGAGTGGGCCACGTCAGCGAGCGCCGAGGCGGTGCTGTCCGTCGGCTTGGCCATCGTATGGCGAGCCCCAGTCTCTGCGGAGGCCTGGTCGATGCTGCTGCGCAGCCCCGCTCGTTGTGCGAGCAGCAGCTCGTCCACAGGGGACGCCTTCTGCAGGAGCTCGAGCGTCGCGTCGACCGTGAAGTCGTGGAGCGAGTGGAAATGCCGCGTCCGCGCCAGCAGCCGCGCGATCGCCGTGGGTTTTTCATGTGGGGCTTGTGGTTCGGTCGGCTGCTGCTGCTGGTGAATGGACTCTTCGATCGCGAGTGTGGCGCCCATGATGAGACTCACGCGCGTGGCCTCTTCCACGGGGTCCATCTTGACCATGGAACCTCGCACGGTCGTGAGGGGAGTGGCCGTATTACTGGCGTCGTCGCCTCCGGTCGCCTCATTAACACTGTGCCCGTCCAGGTGCGGATCGTCCTTGCTGCGCGACGCGTCGACGGAAAAGTTCATGAAGGAGGTCGTGATGACGGCGACGAAGAGGTTCACGACGAGAAAGACCATGGACGCGACAATGGCGACGAAGAAGAGACTCGAGAGCCGCGACGTGGCCTCAACCACGGGCTGCATGATGTCGCCGACCCATCCGTCCTGCGCCACGACGAGGAAGACGAGGAATAGCGACGACACGCCCGAGTCAAAGTTGATGTGCGCCGACGGCGACGCGACCACGCCACACGCAAGCGGCGCGACGCAGCTCTCGTTAGCCGAGCAGTACTGGCGTGGCAGCGCCGTGGCCGCGCCATCCAGTTGGCATTCGTGGCGGAACGCGCCCCGGTAGGCCTCGAGCCCAAAGATGGCAAAGGCAAAGAGAAAGAAGAGCGCGAGCGTGGCCACGTTGGCGAGAAAGGGCACGGCACGCGCGAGCGAGCGCAGGATGCGGCGCAGTCCCGCCGAGAGCGTGAGGCAGCGCACGGTCTTGAGTCCACGGAGAATGCGCCACGGGTGGCCGCACGCGTGGCTCAGCAGGCTCAGCACGAGCAGTAGCACGTGGAGCGCTCGCCAGAGACGTTTGCTGGGCGAGAAGTAGGCCGTTGGGCCGGTGGCCCAGCCGAAGGCGAGCGACTTGAGCAAGACCTCGAGCATGAGCAGCAGCGTGCAGAGCACGTCCACGAGCGTAAAGAGCGTGGGCGCGTCGCCCGTGCGCTCGTCCAGCGCGAGCGCGACCACGTCGAGCAGCACAACGGTGTAGAGCAGCGCGCGGAAGCGCGTCGTCTTGATCTGGACGCGTAGCCAGCGGCGTGCGCCAGGCGACGAGGTCTCTGCTGTGTGGAAAAACTTGTGTCTGAATGGCTCTACGGTGGGAGGCTGTACGAGTGCGTGGAGATCGGTGCGTGTGAGAAGCGCCGACGTCTTGCGGACCTTGAGCTCGTCCGCTAGGGAGAGGGAGACGCGGAGGCCATGGCGCGGCGGCGCACTGACTGGCGTCGTGGTCGCTCCCGCATCCTCGGCTGCGTCTACAACGGTCGAGTGGTAATACACTCGCGACGTTCGCGTGGCTGCCGGAGGGTGGCTAGGTGTGGCGTCCACGGCGACGCGTGCCGACGCTGAGGGTCTCCGCGTCATGTCGCTGTTGTCTCTGTCATTCAGTCGGCTCGGTGCACTTGCTCACGCCCGAACCGTTTCGCTCCCACCAGCTTGCCTATTTCCAGCCACTGGTACTACTAAAAAGCCCACCACAGTTGCTAGACACACAGTATACATTCGCCCCTCACACTCTTCTATCTATGGTCCTACGTTCCTAGGACGTCGCGCTCGCGGCCTGCGCCACAAAGTCCTTGGCGAGCTGCTTGACGCGCTCGACGCTGTCGCGGTCACCGTGCGTCTGCTCAAACGCCACAAACTTTTTGAACAGGAACTTCATCTTCTTGGCCGTAAAGTCCATTGCAAGCAGCCGTGTAAAGAGCGCGCGCACGAGGTCGGCGTCGCCGCCATTGCACTTGATCTCCTTGTCCAGGTAGACGTTCCAGAGATCGAGACGCTTGGGGTAGTTGGCCAGCACGCCCTCAAAAATGGTACGCGCCTTGTCGAGGGCGCCATGTTCAAACAGAAGCTGTCCGTACTTGAGAATCACGGCCACGTGCTTGTGCGGCGCCAGTGCCTGCAAAGCCTTCTGCAGCGTCACAGCGGCCGTGGCCGTGTCGCCCTGCTGGGCCACGTAGAACTGAAGCGCGCGCAGCCACGTCTGCTTGGACGTGCGAAACTTCTTTTGCATCGTGGCGAGCGTCGTCTCGACGCCCTTGGTCTCACGCGCGCGTGCGTAGATGTCGACGAGCTGCAGGTACACGCGCTTGGGGTGGTTCACGCGCAGCGCGCTGTTAAACACGCGCAGGAACGACGCCTCGTCGCCAAAGTCGTGCTCCAAGTTGAGGTACGCGACCCAGACATTGAGCTTCTCCTTCTCGTCACGGAACGCCACGGCCGAGGTCGCACGGACCGCCACGTCGCGGGCCACGTCCACTTGCGTGAGCGAGACGTGGAACGCCATGTACTGGATCCAGAGGAACGAGCTCTGCGGCGTCACGGCCAGCAGCCGCTCGAAGTCGTCCGCGGCTTGCGGACGCTCGTCGTGGCTCGCAAGTGCCTTCTCGCGCAGCGCGATCCACTCATCCGTCTGCTTCTTCTTGCGCTGCTGCTGTGTCTTGGTCGAGTCGTCTTGCTCCGAGTCCGACTCGGTCTCTGAGTCGTCCGCCTTCGCGGTCTTCTTGTGCTGGTCCAAGACGTTTGCGAATCCGTCCCACGTGAACGCGACCGACGTCGATGCGTCCGGCTCGTCGTCCTCCGAGTCAGACGACGGCAGCTCACCCTCCGCCTCGTCGTCATCGTCCTCGACCTCCATAGCCGTTACCTTGGGCAAGGACATCTTCTTGGACTTCATTGTGACAACCGGCTCCTCCTCCTCTTCTTCTTCTTCTTCGTCCTCGTCCACTTCCATGGCCTCCGTCCCCTCTTCCTCCTCTTCCTCATCCTCTTCCTCCTCCTCGTCTTCTTCGTCAGAGCTCTCGGGTTCGCCCTCAAAGTACGACGGCTTGAGTCCAAACGAGACTCGCAACTCTTCAATCTTGAGAATCTTGGCCTTGACGTAGTCACCAGGGGAGAAAATCTGGTCCAGTGACTGCGTCACACGCTCGTCGGCGATCTCGGAAATGTGGCAAAGGCCACTGATCGTGCTCTTGTCAATCTTGACAAACACGCCGTAGGTCTGCACCTTTGTGATAGTGCCCTTGACTGTCATGCCTTCTTTCAGGTCCCGCCACGTAACCATGGCCAGATCCTCGGACACGACCGAGGCCTTGAGGCTCAGCTCCAGACCCTTGTCTGTCGCGCGGGTCACTCGGCCAACCACGAGCTTCCCGGGCGCGAATTCCTGGATCGGATCCTTGATAAACTCGTCGCTGAGATCGCGCAGCAAGACTCGGGCCTGCGTGTTCCGGTTCACACGCACGTAGCATCCGTTGGGCACCGTCGAGGCCACGACTGCCGTTACGAGACTGCCGACCGCGGGCTTGGCAAGTGGCTGCTTCACGTAGCTCGTGGGCGCAGCCAGCGCGTCCTCTCGCAGCGACAGGTCAATATGGGACGTGCCACTCGAGAGCACGACACACTGGACAAACTGGCCGTGGCTGAACTGCGGGAGCTTGTGCATGGCGCTTTTCCACTGGGCCGTCGGCAACAGCTCGGTCACGTCGGCGCGTCCGAACGTGTGCACACCGAGCTGCACCATCACGGCGGGGGCCTTGAGCACAGTGATCTTGGTCGTGATCATACCGAGCACGACCGCACCGACCGTGAGCTTGGCGGGCTCCGCCGAGGCGTGCACGAGCGAGAGATCAATGTGTTTCTTGTCCTCATCCACGCCGATGATCCACGCCTGGACACGCTTGCCCACGGGGAACCGCTGGCGAAAGTCCTTGAGCGTCGCCAAGTCGGTCGAGAGTTCAATGGCACTAGCAAACGCCACGACGCGGTGGCTCAGCCGCACCAAGAGACCTTCGGCTTCCTGCTCGACAACGACGCCCTCGATGGCCGTGCCGACCGTGAGAAGACCACGACCGGCGCTTCCTTCTTGCCAGTCAGCGCGGACCAACGCCGCGACGTCCTTCTCATTCGCAATATCGTTGGCGCGCAGCGAGAGACTCAGGGAGCGGAAATTCGCGGGGTTACTTTCGCTCACAGGCTTACGCTGGTTGGCGCCCTTCTCGACAACCGCGAGGATGCGGCCCTGGACAACCATGTTGATACTGTAGCGATCAAACGGGTGGTCGGCGTTGACGTTCTCATCATCCATGTCGACATCCACGACCGACACGGACGCTACAACCTTGCCGCACTTGCTCGAGGCCTTGAGTTTGATCTCGAGCGAGTGCTCCTTGATGCCCACGATACGCCCCGTCACGAGCTTGCCCAGTGCCAGGTCCTCACTCGAGTACTTCGGCAAGTGCTCGGCATTCTCGTCCTTGGTTTTCTTGACCTTGCTGGCCGTTTGCTTCTTCTGCGCAGAGAGCAGTGCCTCGTTCTCGTAAACCAGCAGAGGGAGACTGTCAAACGGCGTCTTCCTACTTTCCGTGAGCGAACTGAGCGACGGTACAGCCGCAAAGCACGCGCTCACGGTGGCGCCGACTTCGAGTTCTTCACTCGCACACGACCGAGACGGACACCAATAGTCAGCGACCTGGAGCACGCCAATATCACGGCTCCCGCCAAACGACACAACCGCGTACTGGTCCCGCACCGAGACGACCGTGGCATCAGAGACCGTGATACCCTTGGCGACGCGTGTACGCTGCTTGCGCGCCTTCTTACTGCCCGAGGCGACAAGCTCCTTCTCGACGGCGCCATAGTAGACGCTCTTGCCAAAGTCGTAATCCACGAGCAGCAACTTGACCTTGTCACCTTCGTCCCAAGTCGCCGCCGTCTCTTCCGGTGCATTCGGCACAATGACCGTGAAGGGTGCGTCCTCGTCATCTTCATTAGCCAGTGTGAACACGGCACCGTACGGACGCAGTCCAAGGAACTCGGCCTTCTCCGTCTTGCCCAGTGTATAAGGAGATGGCGTCTCAGTGTCTGCCGCCGCACCAGCACACTCTTTCAAGTACGCCTCCAGGTACGACGTCGCGGCCAGTCCCTTCTTCAGCGAGGCATAGTCTCGAAAGCCCACGACGATCTGCCGTTTGTCCTTCTCCAGTTTCTCCACCGTGCAAACCACAGTCTCGCCAATCTCAAACGCGCCGTCTTCGACCTCGGAGACGAACTTGGCACTGAGGAATGCCTTGGGCGCGAGCGCCGTGAGGTTATTGAGGAAGCGCACAAAGACGCCCAGACTCGGGCTCACGGACGCGACCACACCCACGAGCATTTGATTCTCGTGCACGTCCTGGAAGGAACGTGGGAGGTGCTTGGGCTTGGAAGAGACACATTGCACGAGAAGCGGTTTCCGCGAGAGCGTGAGTACGCCATCGGCCGCGACTGAGAGCACGAGCAGAGGCTCCTTGATGCGATCGCCAACGCTGTATTGGTTCACGTGGGTTTCCACCAGCGACGCCTGGCGCGGGAAATCCGTGAGTTGCACAAACGGCAACAGCGCCTCCAAGCCGTCGGCCGTCTGCACACGGAACGCCGTCGCCTCAATCTCCAACACCTTGACGTTTGAGAGCACTTGGCCAATGAGTTCCAGGTGCTTGGTCTGGGTCTCACCAGTCGCAGAGACTTTGGACTTGACGGCCTTGGAGGCCGAGCCGGTCAAATCGAACGTGAGCATCAGTCGCTGTTTGGCCACATCGCACTTTGTGACACAGGCCTGGACGATCTGGCCCACGACGTAGGCCTCCTCCAACTTGGCGATGCCCGCTTGGTGGAGTAACGCCGCAGGCACAAGTCCATACACATTGTTGTAGAAGCTCACGACCACGCCATACGCGGCGATCTTGGTAATGTACCCCTGCGCGACCACACCGGGCGTGGCCTTTTCAAACGAGCTCAGGATGAGCGCGTCGTCGGCCTCCAGCAGCGCCTTCTTCATGGTCAAATACGTCTTCTTGTTCTCCATGTCCACGCGCAACACTCGAGCGTCGACCGTTTTGCCGACGCTAAACTTGCTGTGGGACGGCGCGTCCTTCTTCACATGCTGCTTCTTGGAGAGCGAGATAAACGGCGGCACGTGCTGCGCCGCGACGACGCCTCGGACGCCGTCGCTGATCTCGAGCAGCACGCCCCAGTTCTCAATCGCGAGGATCTTGGCCTTGACTTTGAGGCCCGGCGTGAGGTCTTGGTGGCGCAACACAATCTGGCTGAGCGATGACGCCTTGCAGCTCACGTTGACGATGGCGTCAAACGGCGCAAAGCCGATCACGCGGCAGTCGACCGCGTTGCCGACGGCGAATTTCTTTTCGAGCTTGTCGAGGTGGCCGTCGCTGGCGTTCGAGATGTGGACATACGCAGGCTGGAACGCGCGCCACTGGCGGTTCGTCTTGTCGTCGTCGCCGTCTTCTTCTTGGTCTGTCTCCATGGGCTCGCTCTCGTCCGCCGTTTTCTTCTTCTTCTGGCCACTCGCGAGCGACAGCAGCATGCCAATGCCCGCGTCCACGCGTTCAATCTTGGCGTGTTCAATCACGTCACCAATGACAAAGGCGGGCTCGACGACGCTCATGTGGACGACGTGGGGCGCCATGGACAGCGTCACCGTCTTGGACGCAACGTCCACGCTCACGATACGCGCTCTCCCCTTGAGTCCGCGGCGGTAGGAGTCGCCCCAGCCGAGCTGGCACGGATTGCTCAGGTGGTTCTGGTCCACGGTCGCACTGAAGAATGTGAGGAAGTTGACCTTGAGCCCGTTGGCCAGCACGTCTTCCACGCGCACGTTCAGCAGCATGCCCGGCACGAGCTGCTGGAGCGTGAACGAGTCGCCACCACGCGCCACGGTTTTGAGCGCCTGCGCGCGGTCCGGCGACAGCGTGATCGTCGCCGTGTGCGTGTTAACGTGCGAGACGGTGCAGAGCAACTGCTGGCCCTTGTGGAGAGACGCGAAGCCGGCGGCCTCGAGCTCGCGCTGCGGGGCAAACGCCGTGAGTCCTCGTACACCAAGGTTCATGATAGCACCGTGGTCTTCAAGCGACACGACCGAGCCAAAGACCGTCATGCCCTTGGTGATGCTTTCGGGCGTGAGCTCGGCGTGGAGCCGCGAGAGCCGCAGCGAGAGCAGAAGCTTCTTCGAGGCGCCGTCCTTGGTCTTGCTGAGTACGACGCACGGCACGAACTGGCCCACAGAGAAGATCTGCTGGAGCGTCGGCAGCGGCTCGGCCTCGGCCGTCTCGTCATTCGGCTTGAGTCGCTTGGGTCCCTTCTGGTTCTCCTGCTGCTTCAGCTTGGCGTGGACCGCGTAGAACTCGTCCGAGACTTCGTCAATCGCCACGACGCCGTTGAGCTTGTTGGGCAGACTCACGAGCAGCTCCGTGTCGTTGATCTGGCGCACGCAGCCGAGCACGAGCAGGCCCTTGGTCAGCGTCTTGTACGTCAGCACGACCGCGAGCTCGGCCTTTTCCTTCGACTCCTTCTTCGCGTCGACGCCGCTCAACGGCGCACGCGTCTTCTTTTGCTTGTGTTCGCCACCACCCGTCGCAGGCGCCGCTGGCTGCTGCTGCGCGAGTCCTTTCTTGCCGAAGAGCGCGTCCACCTCGGGTGCCGTCTCTGTCGTCGCCTCGTCGCTCGCCGCCGTCGCGTGCTTGCGCTTCTTGCCGGCAGCCGCCGCCACCACCGTGGGCGGCGCTGTCAGCGGCTGAGACGACGGCTTCTTGCCGCGCGGGAAGCTCGTGGTCGCGGCCATCGGTCTGCGTATGACGCTTCGCGGACGAGGTTCAATGGTGGATGTCCGCGGCAACTGCGGTTGGTTGGTGGGAAGAAGAGGAATCACCGGTACCAAACCGGTATTTTATCAGCATGTTTAAGTTCGATGGAGGTGCGCACTTAACGAAAGTATACATGATTACACTTTGGTTATGGTGTATAGCTAGGTGCTCCTAAGTTGAAGTGGGACGGACCTACAGGAGCAGCGCATCTTCTTCGTGCTGCTGGGCGTTCTGGTGGGCTTGGAGTTTCCTCTTGCGCGAGCGCTCGACGGCGAGACGCGCCTGCACGTCCCAGTCCGTGCCAAAGAACGCCGCCGCGAAGCCGATCCCGGCCGTCACAACGTACCCAAGCAGCATCCCGATCCAGATGCCCTGAAAGCTGTGGCGCCCTTGCGCGAGCCCCAAGAAGTAGGCGCTGGGTACGCCCACGAGCCACGCGCCGACGGCAAAGCCCGTCATCACGGGCAGCGGTCGCGCCTGCGACTGGAGCACAATCTACATGCATCGCCAGACACTAACGGTTAGAAGCAATGCTACAGGGAAAATGCCACGCACAGACACGCACCATCGACCAGTAGAAGAAGGCCAGCGTGGCGTACGCGAATGCGCCCAAGGCCCCAATCTGAGCGAAGTTGTCAATCACCGCGGGGTCGTCCGAAAAAATGCGTGCGATTTGACCGGTAAACAGCATAATGACCGAGCTGTTCACGACTGACAGGACTGCGATGCACATCGCGGCGATCTGGGCGACCACGCGCGCGAGGTGGCCTTTCCCCGCGCCCAAGTGGGCCCCCGAGCGCGCCACGGAGCCGCCGATGAGCCCATAGATGGGGCTCGTCGCAAAGAAGAACAGCTCCATCATCGAGTTGTGGGTGCCCAACTGCACTTCGCCGATTTTGGCCGAGAACAGCGCGATGGTCTGGAGCTGTGCGTTCTCAAAGACGTTGCCAGCGGCTAGTGGGAAGCCCACCGACATGAGCATCTTGAGCGTTGACGTGTCGAGCGCACGCCGCGACCACGCCCAGCGGCACTTGCGGTCGAACTTCTTGTATACGTGCATGTAGTAGTAGTACACGACAAGCCGCAGCCAGAGGGCGATGGCCGTGCCCAGCGGACACCCGATAAAGCCGAGTTCGGGCAGCCCAAACTTGCCGTGCGTGAGGCCCGTTGCGAGAAGGTAGTTGAGGAGAACAGTCACGCCATTGATCGCCGTCGTCGGCAGCACGATCTGTTGCGACTGGTAAAAGATGGACAGCACTTGGAACATGCTGCGCGGCCACATGCCGAGGATCCAGAGACGGCAGTAGACGCGCGCGTACGCTGCGACTTGTTCCTTGACGCCGACGAGCAGCAGCAGTTCCCCGAGATTCCACCAGAGCAGCGCCATGGGCACGCACATGACTGTGAGCATGGCCGCCGTGAGCTGTCCGTACTGGCCGAGAAGGTGGTAGTTCTTCGCGCCAAACGCCTGCGAGCAGAGCGTGTTCATGCCGGCGTTGAAGCCCTGCATGAAGACGAGCGTCGCAAAGTCCATCGACATTTGCGAGTACGCAACGGCCGCGAGCTGCTCGACGCCGAGATGGCCCACGATGCCGAGCTCGGTGATGGAGATGGCAAAGAAGCAGTAGGTCGAGAGCATGCTGGGCAGCGCCAGCGCCAGCAGCGCGCGGAACTCGTGCGCATACGTCGGCATCGTCGAGGGACCTTCCTGATTTCTCCCAAAGGATCACGCCACGTCAAACCGTGACCATCATTCTCGAGCCCTGTTCGTAACCTGGATCATTGGGGTTACGATTCGGACGAAGAGGTTACGTCATTGGGGTACATTCCACATGAACATGGCCACCATGGGAAACCTCGAGCCGCTCCGCGTGCATCTCCTTGGCTTTGACGCCGCCGCGCGCGTGTTCCTTCTGCGTATCGACAGCCAAGTCTCTTGCCCGTCGGCCGCCGCGAAACGGCGCAGTATCGGCGACTTTCAGGCGCTGGATCGCGCCGTCGCCCACGGCACCAAGCAAGACGATACGCCCGTGCCGCGGCTCTCGCTGCGCCGGCTCAAGAAGCTCACAGAGACCAGTTGGCGACGAGACGACGCCACTGCCGGCTGGCGGCGCGAGCTGCAGAAGAACGTCGCGGCCTGTGAGCAGTGGGTCGAAGCCGCGTTGGCCAGTGCGGACGAGTCTGTGCGGCTGCGGTTCGTGGACGACGACGCGTACGCGGCGCACCACTGCGCGCGCGCCGAGCGCCAGCAGCTCTCTCAGCGTGCAAGGCAGCTGCAGCAGTACTTCACGAGCGTGTCCGTACTCTGCCATGTCGTGGCGCGGCTGCGGGATGTGCTGGCACGCCTCCAACTGCCGGCGATAGAGAGTGACCAAGTGCTGTGGGTCGAGCCGTCGTGCGGCGACGGCCGTGTCATCGACGCGCTCATTGCGGCTGGTGCCAAGCGCGTCGTTGGCTGGGAACTGGACGACCGCGTGTGGAGCGTCGCACACAGCAAGCTGGGGAAGCACGCGACCATCGAACACGGGGACTTTCTCATATCCTCCCCGCCACCACTAGACGAGGAGTCCACGATCGTCATGGCGTTGGGAAACCCACCCTTTGGGGAGGAAGACCCATCGTCCGCGTCGAGCCAGCGGGATGATCTCGTGGCAAAGTTTGTCGTCCACACGGCGCACGTCTGGCGCGCGCAGCTCGTGGCGTTCATTGTGCCGTCACGGTGCGGGAGAGCAGCCTACCTGGAGGCCTTGCTGGCCTCGCTCAACAGCACGGGCGATGGGAGCGAGCGTGGCGTTGCCTGCCAGACCTGGTCGGTCGTCGGGAACGAGCCGCTCGACGACTGCACGTTCGAGTTCCTAGAGACCAAGCGCGTGAAGCAGCCAAGCGCGTTGGTCGTGCTATCGTTGGGATCCTGAGGAGAGGTCTACTGAAACAGCGACGAGTAGAAGAGCTGCGTGCCCGCGATCTGGATCTCCTGGGCGTCCTCGTACAGCTTGCGCCGCAAGTGGCGCCGCACAATGTTGATGGGATCCTGGCGCATCGTTTCCCACGCGGCCTCGTCGTCCAGGAACTGGTCGCGGTACTGGGCGAGTGCCTTTGTGTGCGCGTCAGTGTGTTGGCGGATCGCCGCACACCGCACGAGCAAATCGTGCGAATCGACGTGGTTGAGCGGATCGCGCGCGGCCTGTTCGACGGTCTCAATCGTGCGGAATTTGGCAACGGGTGGAGCTGCAGATTGGCTCCCTAGTGACGTCTCGGTGCTGGCAACGGAGGATGGAGGTGGCTGCGTTTGATGCTCGTGATCGCTTTCGTGCGGCGCCGCGACGCGCCGCTGGGCCTCTTTGGTTCGCCAGTTGCGAGCTTGCCAGGGCGACGGCTACAGAGGACAAGGAAGACATTCGTGACTCCAGCACTTATTGTGGAAAGCTACAAACAAGACTCACCGTCGCGTGCTTCGCAGCCTTGGCCATCCATTCGCGGTCAGCTTCGTGGGCCGTTTGCTCGTTCAGGTAGAAGGTCTTGGACGCGATGAGGTCCAATCGATGGCGATGCAGAGCCTGCTCCAGAGACGCGCGCTCGTGTTCGATCGCCTTCGCATCGGCGTCAATCAGCATCTGCATCATGCGCTTCTCCTGCTTCTTGTTGACACGCAGCGCGTTGGCGAGATCCACGGCAGTGCGAAGCTTGGTTTTGCTCAGCGACTCATCGAGGTGCGTGGCGACCGCTTCCAGCGGGTTTTGGCCACTCGAATGGGGTCCGTCCGTGTCACAAGTGTCCAGTAGCGTGCGAACATGGTGGCGCTGCTCGACGTAGTCGTTCAAGAACAGCTCCCCCAAGGCCGCCTGCATATCGCGGTCATTGACCGAGCCTGCCACTTGTGGTGGTGGCTTTTGAAGGAACGTCTGGAGCTTCCTGAACTGCGCGTCGTCCAGTTGCTTAGTGAATTTGGTCGCAAGTGACCGGCGCAGTTCGATCGCAGCGGCGGAACGAGGGGCCATGTCAGGTGCCACGGAGTGTCCACGAAGAGAGGGAGCCGAGCCGGAGGATGAAAGCTGTGGAGGACAGAGCGTGTCGACGGCTCGCACCGTGAGTCGTCGCGACCGTTCTGCCTGGGCCACACAGTCAAGATACACACTCGAGTCAAAGAAATGGTCGTCGCGTTGCAAATTGCTCTCGATACTTTGCTTGCTGCGGTGGCGGATGTACTGGCGGTCTTCACTCGTGAGCGTGTCGAACGAACGGATCGGGTAGTTCCATGCTTCTACTTCTCCTTCAAGCGCATGGCCACGGATCTTGTGCGTTTGCTCTTCGAGTGTCTTTGGGATAGATCGCTCGTTGCTCTCGTCTCGTGCGAATAGCCGGTAGATCATATCTCGAGTATCGTCTTCACCGGTCGATTTGCCGGCGTCTTCATCGCCGACGACTACTTCCTCCCGAACATTTCTGTCAAGTTGGCCTTCTTCGTCTATGACGCCGTTGCTGTCGACGTCAATTTGGAAACGCTGGATCACGGTTGCCGCTGGTATCGCTGCCGATCGCGTCGATGTTTTGGTCAAATCCTTTGCCGTCATGCGGCTCCCATCGCATTTTCGACCGGATGTTGGGAGCGGATGTCTTGGCTCTTCAACCGATGGGCCTAGAGTGGCATGGTCATCTCCTAGAGGAAGCAAGTATTCGATGGCTCGCCCGCGCTCCCGTTCCACCGCTCGGATCTCTTCGTCCATGATCCAGCGCCCGTTAACCTTTTGCAGCATGGGGAACCCTGTTCGTCGGGGAAGCATGTGCATCAAGGTCATTGTCCTCGTCGCGTTGTTACCCTTGGCGTGGACACTCAATCGTTTCGGCGTGTGGATCGCTATTGTGGCATCAGGCGTGGCTGCTGGCAGCGATCGTACGTGGCTCGTCAGTGTCGGGTCCTTTTGGACCATGCGAAGAGTTTTGATGCCACATGCGGCTGCGCTCAAGAGCGCCTCGAGAAAGTAGATTCGGTTGTCGAGAAGGCGAAGCGGGTTGGCAGACACGTTGAGCTCACGAAGCCGAGGCGCAATCGACAGCGCAAGGAGATCCTCCAAGACATACAGCAAATTGTGCTGAAGATGCAGCACTTCGAGTCGCGGAATGTCCTCCACCACGAGCGCGCCAGGGAATCGCGTGAGGCGGTTGTGCGAAAGATCGATCCGCAGCAGATTGTGCATCGTAAGCAAATCGCTTGGGACAGCGGCGAGGCGCTGCGCGCGGAAGGTTGCATTCTCCTTTTGCTCGAGCAGACTGGTGTCGCATGCTGCTCTCTTCATGACTACAGCACCAAGTATGCCACGGCTTGGTGCTGAACTTCATCACTGTTGCAAAGCGACGGAGATTGACGGGTCCGAAAATAACACCGCAACTGCGGTGTCCTGTATCATCAAGTTTCGGAACAGTCGCGACGATTCAACGCACAGAAGACTGCCAGCCAAGTTTGTGCCAGAGCGAACATGGCGTCCTCTTTGCTGGATGAACTACCATGCTTGCTAGACGAGTCCGACGAGCTCACTGCACGACTGGGCTTCTACTTAAAGCTGCTCTTCTCACCGCCACCGACGAATCGTGCGCATCCGTCCGACCCCACTCACGACTCGTACGTGCTCCGCCAGCAGCTCGCGGGCGTCAACATCGACGCGGTCGCGAGGAGCTTTGGCAAGCACATTCTCCTGGCGCCGTCGGCCAATTCGTCGCTCTCCGAGAAGCTCGATGCGATGCTGCCGTCGACAGACTCCACGCCCTACCAGGCACTGCAAACTTTGTGCGCCAAGATTTTCCATCTCATGAAGCGCGTCTACCAGTGGCAGCAAACGATGTGGGACGAGACGCTGCTGCCTTTCTTCGTAACCAACTCCAGCCATCTCACATTCGATCGCCATCGGTTGCTCACGTCGTTGGTGCTCACGGGCGTGACCAAGTCGGTCAAGCTCCATTTGCTGTGGTCGTCGTATCCGCACCTCGCCGGCATTCTCTTGCTCCACTCGTACTTGGACAGCAAGAGAACCAATGTCGCCAACGGCATCAACGCACCGCTAGAGGCGTATCGTCCGCTGGATTTCGTACTCTACTTTGGGTCGAACCCACTCATCAAAATCCAGCAAGAGCTCCAGCAACACGCGCTGGCCCACCATGTCGCTCGCAACATGCTGGAGCTCGTGCTATCGTGCTTCGACTGCTACGTCGGATGCCACGATCTCGCGCACCTCAAGAATGGTGGCCACGTGTTTGAGGTCGATGCGGCCACGATCCAGGGCAGCTACGCATCTTCCCCTCTTCTTCAGGACCTGCTCATCCTCCCGCAATTGGTCGAGTGGGTGCTGTGTGTCGCGCTATGCCTGCCGCACCAGTGGAAGTCCGAGCCTATCCGGAACTCGTCGTGGCAGCTGTGGGATTTCGTGCAGCTCATCGTACAGGATCGGCTCGTGCTCGTCGTGGCCCGCGATCTGTGCGTCAACATCCATGACCTGCTGTTCCAGCAACTCACATCAGCGCTCTCAGGAAGCACCAGCACGGCTCATGGGTCGGCACCATCCCTACTACCATTGAAGAAAACGTTGACACGGCTGAGCAAGCAAACCGTGCAGTGTGGAGGAGACAAACGGCGAGAGCGGCGCGTTCTTGTGGTGTGGTTCCTTCGCGATTGTGTCCAGCTGCTCCGGCACAACGGCGGTCTCGCCGCGCCAATGCTTCCGCGGCTGCTGGCCGTCATGGCCCTGGCCCAGGACGAGTTGGAGTGGATGCTCGCCCACCATAGCGCAACGAAGCTAGCGCCCAACCATGTAAAAACAAAACACATGGACCGGGCGGCAAAAAGCTTCGTGATCAACCCGGTGAACTTGACCGAGCTGCTGGCATTATACCAGGAGCTACGTGCCGTGCTGGCCGTGGAGCGCGACTACGTTGGGCGATACTATACTCAGTTTATTTCTCGTGCAGACGCTGATGCTATTGCCAGAGAAATTCAACAGTTCCTGACTCAAAGTGGCGAAGGTGCGGAGCCTCAAGACGCCCATGTGCTGACAATGTTGCAGAGCTTCACGGATAAGAGACGCTTCCAGCTTGCCGTAACCGATGCCGGCTTTGCGTCGTGGCGTCGCGAGTGGCAACAGCTCAGCGTGCACCTTTTGGTAGACGCAGATGCTTCGCCCATTCCAGCTTCTATCATCAGCCTCCTTGATCGCGCATGCCGCCACGCCAACTATGTCCAGCATTACGATCGGCTGCGCCTTCATGTCAGCTCGCTCTCCGAGTGCTTTTGGTTTCAGGATGCACTGGCGGAGTATTCGCGAGAGATCACCAAGGCAGATCGAACGGAGGCGGATGCCGTGATTCTGACGGCCGTACTGAACGACCTGGCAACGGGACGAGCCCAAGTCAACGAATTGGTCGAGGCCAGTGAGGCCGCCCACGAGACCACGCGTCTCTGTCAGCGTGTCGAGATCCAAAAGCGTGCGGTGGGCGACCATTTGCAGCGAGCCATTGATACGTTCCTGATGCAAGAAGAAATCCTCCACTCGCGACTCAGTCCGCTCCAAATGATCGAGCGCATGGGCAAGCGCAGTTTCCAGCATGGCGTGAGCAGCAGCTCCAAGACGGCCGAAAAGGCGGCGACGGCGATGATGCTGCTCACGCCCGGCATGGAGAGCCGTCTGCTCGCGACGCCCGATGCCGCAGTCTCCACGGCACTGCCACTCGCTGCCGCGCGGTCGCATCTCAGTGCTATCGTCTCGAACTTGGATCGCCAAGTCCTGGGCCCGATATCGAGCGGCAGCGATCCGTTGGGACTGCGTGGTGTCGTGGCGAGTACGGTGCAAGCGTGTGTCGTGGCATTCCTGCGCGGGCTCGTTCAGGAACGCGACGGGAAGCTGCTCTTGCGCACGGCGTGGGAAGACGCTGCTCGCCAGTGGTGTGCGCTGCGGCGTTGTCTCAACCACCAGTTCCAGTCGAGCAAATGGGTCCACATTCCAGAGCTGATCCAGTCGACGCTTGTCGACGAGTGCCAGGTCTCGGCCCATGGAGCCGACCGGGTGCGATGTATGGACCGCGTGCTCGCATTCTACTCGGCGCTGCTCCACACCAAGTGCGTCGCGACCGCCAGGACTGTCACCCACGCGACACTGCTGGCGTCCTTTGCCCCCACACCCAACTACGTCGTCCACGACTCGCACCGCTCGGTCGAAATGGACCCGGTTAAGTACGCGTCGCCGTCAGCGTTCCAATGCCTCGAAGAGATCACTGGTCGCGAGGCGATGCAAGCAGTACGCAAGATGATCGTCGCCTACGTCGCGACCCACGTGAAACTGCTCTATGAGAGTCTGGAGAAGGACAAGATCGCGTTGATCCGACTGAAACTCACGTTCCCCGAGGACCCGAACGAGATCCTCATGGCCGTGCGCATCATGGAGGCGCTCGACAGCGGCATCATCCACGAGCTGCTGTGCGTGGGCAATGGCGTCTTCCTTCTCGAGATTCTCGACGCCCGATCCACGCATCCAGAAGTGCCGCAAGCAGAGGCAGACCTCCGTGGGACTCTACGCTCCTTGTGGACGCCATGCAGTAGGAATCAGGATCCAGAAATGGAGATGCTGCCGTCTCACGTGCAGACGATCTGGAACTTGCTGCCATGGGCATTTGTCGCGGCGTTCTATGGCGCCCTGTGGGCCAAGACCGCGTACGTCCACGCGACCGACGCGACCACGACCAATGCGCACTTGCTGGCGCTAGCCATGGCGCTGCTGGTCGAGACGTTCGAGCCACGCACGCCGCATCTGAGCCAAAAGGAGAGTGGCGCTGCCACGGGGGATCGCGATCTCCAGCGGCGCGCGTGCGTGAGACACATGGCGTGCATCGCCAGCCAGGCCGTGCTGAGTCTGCGGCGAGTGGCACCGGAGCTGCCGACGCCCGCCATGGTGGCCGTGGCCGCGCTCCTCACGCGCCGCCTAGCGGCTGCACTTCCGGACGGAGAGGTCCAGGACTGGCTTCCGGATTGCATCCAGAAGATGATGCTTGTGCGCGCAGCGTAACTGGACGGAAAGGTCATCCAGAATGGATTTGCATCCAGAGAATGATGATTATTGCGCATCGTAATGGTGCGAAATACTAAAACGACGAAACAAACGAAGAACGGTGCATACTGTCGGAACTCCAAATTCGAATGCATCATCATTCGTGATGCGGTCGATTCTTCTTCCAAAAAGCCTGTCATCGAAGTTGTGGCAGACAGACAGGATGGTGAGGGACCCGCGTGGCACTGTGCAGAGCACACACAGTAGCCGTCGCACGCACAACGTGAGTCCACAGGGGTGGTGACGCTCTCGGTGTAATCATTTGAACACTAATTTGGACGACGTGACCGCATTGGGATGGATTACTTGCCTCACTTTTTTCTGACAGCTCCGTCTTGGCACGGCTCTGGGACGATGGGACCGCGTGAACTTCGGCGACAGGACCGCCACGCTGGACCGCGCCTCTGGACCCCATCATGCCATGATGCACGGAGTCCAGGGCCCCAGGTTTTTATCACAGGACCTGACGACCACACCTCCAAGTCGACCACAATATTGTGGACCGCCCCCCTGGACACGCGTGAGATTTGTGTTGGTGGACCGCAGAGAGCAGCTCCGCAGAGGGACAATTTGGTATTCATGTGATGATACAAGTGGGGAGGGGGTGGGTACATATTTGGTGATCCAATATTAATCTAGTACATCAGGCCATGAAACTTCCGGGACTGATGTGCATGAACAGCATCTCTTGAAGAAGAGATTATCTCCTGATGGCATCTCCGCTTAATGTCGCCAGTGGTGAGCTGAGCCCTGTACTGTGTTTCCGGCGTAATTGCAAAAGTTGAGAATTAATATGCCCATCCTCCTGCCCCGTTTGACGTCTGAAATGAGCCCCATTTGTATTGTTTTGAGTTATCATGTCTCTATGATGGCGAGTACCCTCGAGTAGCCTCCGTTGAGCGACTTTGGGTTGGCGACGCCAGCCAGAACGCATGGATCTAGCGGGATCGCGGCTGAAGACGCTGAA
>JAADXL010000285.1:0-35877 GCA_023337755.1 Pythium aristosporum
CCCCCCCCCCCCATGAGTTTGGATCCGCGTCTGCGCGACACTTGCTGATCGTGGTACTCGAGGCGATCCAATCCGCTGCGTCTTTTGCTGTGAGTCTCCTTCACCGGTGCCAAGGGATTCATTGAACGATGACGAGAGCCCATGTTTCTATTTGGCAGGTACCTAACTCAGTTCAAGGCAAAGGGCCATGCGGGGAGAAAGATCGCATGCCTACTAGTATGCGTATCATCGGTGGTATATCGCCTGGGACTCTCTTTTCTCGAGGTGTGAGATCTGACGCAATGACTTTGTATCGAATTGTCTGCGGTAGAGTCTTGAAACTACGTCAGCCACACACCAGACGTTTCCTGGGCAGCACCGACTATCCAGGGGTGAGCGGTGAGCTGCTCTTGGACGCGAGTCGAAATTGGAGCAAGAGCAGCTCTCAAGTCTTCGGTGGTGGCGAGAGAGTCGTTGGCGTGACGTTGTCGGTGCGACCCCCGTGTTATTCTCCAGACTTTTTTGTACCCTCTACACCAGAGGGACCAGTGCCGATTTTCTAATACCGTATCGATCGCTTTCTTAGGCATTCCACCGACATCACTCGAATCAACATGGGACAGACGCCGCTTGATGATCCGGCAGAGTCGTTCGACGCCACTTCGAGGATGTTGAAGCTCTTAATAACCATCGAGATTCGTCAATGACTCGCGGGATGGCAGAAAATGGTGAATATAGTATTCATGGATTCCTGAGGCACTATATAATAGGTCCGGCAGACATGAATCGACTTGGCATTATTCACGGCGTTTCTGCGTAGCGTATGTCGTGACAAATTTCGTAGCCCAACAATATTGGCATTTCGTTGTATCCTGTACCAAATCTTCAAATATCGAGAGAGGTGAACGAAAAGGCAGTACTAAGAAACAAGCAAGACATTTTCATTTCTGCGCATTATGGATTCGAGTCGTTGTTTTCTTGCAGTTGGTCTTTCATGATGAAGCATAGTTTAATGGAATATGTTGACTGTAGAAGTGCCTGGGCACAACCCCTGATGGGCCTCGGCCCTGAGCGAACAGTTGGAACTCTCCCTCAAGCGCGATCTTGGGCTGGAGTCCTTTCTGGGCACCATTGTGGAGTTATTCGCGCAGGTCATGCATGCAGCTCTTGGCTGGCGCCACGTGCGTTCGATTATCGTTTGTATCCTTTGAAGCAGTGCACAGTGCAGAACGTGTGTGACTCTGAATGAGGCATCGTCCGGTGACTTTATTTGGCTCTTACGAGCTACTGTACGCCTGCCCACGTTTGTGTAGTCGACCGATGTCGGTTGGGTGGACACGGATAGCGACGGAATTCACTTTCCAGTTAATCCTATGCGCACGATCTTGCTGCTACAACACGGGACAAGCATTGAGATATATCATTTTGGCTAAGGCTCAAGTCTCGAAAAAGTTGAAGCTCTCGAGTGAGTTAATGCATGGTGATAGATGACACTAGGTGGAACATTTGTTCATGCCCTTTCAATTTCTGTAGTATCCCTTTCGTCACCCTTGTGATTATTGGGCCACAGGTTGGCCTCGCTCAGGGAAGGCACTGAGCCCTTCAACCAGCTCTCCATCTATCTCTCAACGTATTCCATTTCAGAGGAAGAACTTGCTTTCCCTCGACATTCTTGGGCGAGGATCAATCCACACTGTGGTCTGTAAAGCGAATACTAGTATTTCGTTATTTCCCTGTCCAGGGGGTATGCCTCTAAGTCTCCGTCCTAGTCGTGCATCCCTCGCACGTTGCGGCCGCGCTGCGCGTCCATCGAGGGTGGGGCTGACGCGCGGTACGCCGCATAGTGCTCGTTGCAATAGTCGTCCATACGTTGAGCTGCCGGCTTTTGGCAATCAGCCAGTTTGCAGCGCTTCCCTAGAATTGCATCACAATAAAACATTCAGCATCACGGACTTTGCTCGTGCACGGCCTCGAGTCCCAACGTACCTCCGCCGTGGGCCCAGCATCGGCCCCGTGAAACCGCAATCTTTTCGCACCCATCGGTCTTGCACTGCGTGCCGCCACCGTGGGACCAGCACATACCGCGCGACTTGGCGCGCTTGTCGCAGCCATCGACCTGGCAGATCGTGTACCCGCCTGACAGAGACACGAGTGAATAACGAGCAGGAAACTCCCTGTGTAAAGTAAGCAATCGCCGCACCGTGTTTCCAGCAGAGCCCTTTGTTTTGCGCACGGCAGTCGCAGCCCTCAACGTTGCAACGCTTGCCACCCTGCAGTAGAAACACAAGCAACAAATTCACGTCAGCCAAGGCGGGACTTTTGGGAAGACCAGCATAGCCACGCACCCCGTGGCGAATGCAGACGCCATGGTCAACGACGAGTTTGTCGCAACCTGGTGTCGTGCAAATCCGCGTTTTTCGCTTCTTCTTCTTGCGTGGCGCCGCACTGTCAGCCGTGGCGTCATCACCAGTATCGTCGGCTGCTTGGCGGGATCGCTTGGGCGAGTCTCTGGACGAGGCTGGCGACGACCAATTAGACGGGCGCGTGTGTACGTGATGCAGCGGCGACGCCGTAAACACCGGTGACGAATCGAAGGCTGAAATGGAGCGAAGCTGTGCGACCGCCGGGTGGACGCCTCGGCGGTCGTCAATCGTCGACGATGGTAGCGAGGGCGGCGCAAGCTCCGAGGCGGAGACACTGCGCATTGGCGACGTAAGCTGCGATTGCGAGAATCGCTCCGTGAGCGACGACAGCCGTCGGAAGCCAGGTAGTGGTCCAGCGCGGCCTGCTGAGGAGCTCGAGTCGTGGTCGTACACGCGGTCGTAATGGGGGAAAGGCGGCGCGCCATGCCGAGCACGGCTCTCGTCGGGAACGAGATGGTGTGGCGCAGCGTGAGCTGCCAGAGCTGTGTCTCGCCCACGCCATGGATCGTGGCCGCCGCTGTGAGCGTGGCGATCCGCCGAAAGGGATCGCTGAAGCATACTGTCCAGCGACGGCATCGGACCGCGCCGTCCCGCTGCAAACTGTCCGTCTCGGTCTAGTCCCTGCACTTCATCTCGCCCACGGTACTGGCCCGAGCTCGTTCGTGGATACCAGACCTCGGCCTGCTCGTGCTTCACCCGCTCGTGCTGAGCCGACTGGTGGTACGAGTGCACATCTTGATGATCTCCTTCTTGCTGCTGATGGCGTTGTGGTGCATAGTCGTCTTGGCGAAAGACGCGAGGGCGCGTGGTGGACGATTCGGCACGTTGGCCCAGTCCTGCGACGGCGCTGTACGGGAACGACCCTTGGTGTCGAAGGCTGTGGGGCGGAGGCGGCAGCGTCGAGCTCCGCTCCTGGTAGACTGTTGGGTCCGCTCCCCAGTGGGACCAGTCTCCTCGGCCACGGTCTCCGCTACTGCTAGTTAGCTTACCATGGTCGTGGACTCCACTACGAGGCTTCCCGTCGATCCCGAAGCGCCGCTGGTCCATCGAGGAGGAGGAAGACGGCGGAGTGCACAGAGGACGAGTCGCCGCAGCGGAGAAGAGCGGCGACTGCGCAGCCATTCGAGTTGTGGAGTCGGGGGACACCGACTGAGGGAGGATGGAGGAGGAGGAGTGGCGCTTCCCGCTTCCGACTGATCAATCAGGTGGGGTGCGAGAGAAAGCGACTGTGCCGGATGCCAAATCGGGGAGGAGGAGGGGAGCGGAGAACGCCGCCAATGGGAGACTTTTCTGAACGGCTGCGATAACGACGGGCAAAAGTTTCGGTAACCGCCACCCTGCGTGAGGCCAGTTGGTTTCTGTTTGCGGCTGCAGCCCTGACGGGGGAGATACTATCGGAATGAGGAGCAAATAGAGGAGCCACCCGACGCTTCTGCGGCTCCTCTAGCGCTGTGAGTCTCGCATCCTTGGAGACCAAACTTGTGCACGAAAAAAGGGTTCGGGGAGGCGTTCCTCTTTGTTCTTTTATTTGCTGTACGTTTCCTCATTTTTAGATATCTTCGTCATTTATCCGCATACAGAAGCGTTGCCATTTTACAAATTCCAGCAAAAAAAGAAAATTACGAGTGAGAATGAAACGAACACGGGAATTAATTCGCGGAGGATGTCAAGTTCCAGCTGGACAGCCAAGTAGTGGATGCTGCGGTCAGTGTCTGTTAATTCGATGGACAGGCGCAGAACATGTAAAACCGTTTATAGAAGGGATTGATTTATAGAGGTATTGATTGTATGTTCAATCTCAGATTTCCACTATCACGATAACGCATCCCACCCCCTTCCCATGCCCCTGAGCGATGGAATCCTTCATCTCTTGAGTTCCTTCGTATGGCTCAACGCCACGCCATCCGGCAGCGATGGTAAGGAGGACGCCACCCATCCATCATAGTGATCGTGCCTCCGACTGTGTCGTGTCAGCGACGCTGTCTCACCCATAACACTGAGTCAGCCTTGTGGGGTGTGACGAGAGGGAGTCCTTGTCCACCGGAAACAACACGACGATGTCCGATGAAAGATGCCGGATTACACACCTCGCCACCCCCACGCACTGCGCCATTCCACCTTGAGAAGAATCGCGCGTGACGCTGGAGGCGGAGCCAGTTAGTTACACTGTCTCGAAGAGGCTATCGGCGCCGACTCGAGGGGGCACAGTACCGTACTGATGGCGCACGATCACAAAAGGATGAGACGAACTGCATGTCACAGCACCCACTGTGGGTCAGTTTTGCTCGAGCTGTGGCTCCACATGGTGACGACTTGACAGGTGGATAAATGTAGAAGCCGTACTACCAAGACGAGAGGATCCCGACTCTCCGAGCCGCAGAGTTTGGGCATCAGTCCATTCCCCAGGGTGCAGATTTCGTCAGGCTGAAAATCACAGTGCGATGGTAATCACGTCCAAGTGATCCAGACCACTGGTGTGACCAGGGCAGTCTCTCTCCCAACAGCATGTGTCGCTCGCTTTTCAGCCCCATGCCGGCTGACCGAAAGGCGGGTGTTCAGTGGGGAACTCAGTGTATGTCAGTGTGCAACGACCAGCAGTGGACACAGCGAAGCCTGTGCAGCTGCGTAGTCGTCAGCTTGTTGTCCATTACTACTGAGGTAGTATTCCAGCATGGCGAAGTGAAGTAGAGATGGCATCCACACGCGAGTGGAAGACTTGTGTTTGCGGTGTGACTGCGTCGACTTTGTTGTGCAGTGTCTCTGCGTACACTGTAGGAGCTGAGGCATGCAGCCGAAGGCCATATCATGATGAAGGAGGGAGAACAAGCCGGTCAGCCGGTCCGGCTTGAACTGCTTTTCTAGTTTCGGGACTAGACGCTCCTGGAGTGATGCCACGTGACCTGCCGAACCACAGCTGAGGACCAGCGACCCATTCACGCTTATGAAGCGACCCGCAATCATCCGCGAACGTATCATACTTGCCAACTGGAAGGTATGAATCTCGTTGTGTCGAGCGTATGGACAGGTTCAACTTCATGGCGAAGGCATCGGTGACCCACAACCGTTGATCGTGTGTCTTTGGTGAGGCAAACGGCATGAAAAAAGTTGATCTATCACGTTGCTTGACCCTCTCACCCGTGTCATCGTGCGTAGATGGTGCTTTGGCGTGCAGGCACCGTCACAGCGATGGAGAGTACGACCAACAAATGTACTCGGTTCCGACCCGTTTGTTTTGACGGACTTCCGATGCTGGGGATGACGACTAGCATTTACATGTAGGTAAGTGACTCATGGCCACGGCTACAGTGTACTGCGCAGCCTCGATGACATGCGCATGGCGGCAACTATCCGTGAGTTTATCGATTGTTTCTCTCGTAGAATCTGCTTGAGAAGAGTGCCAAGGCGGCTACGCGTCCGTCTGCTTAACCTCTCTAGTCCCGCCCTCTGCCCATGTGTTGTCTAATAGCTACCGATCAAAGGTCACCTTGTCCACATGCTATGAGTGCTCCTGACAAGCCAGCCCGGCATATGCACTGTAGCCAATGCTGGCGATCTACTGCACCAGCTGCCGGAGATGGGCTCATCGACTGCCTGAGTGTGCTCTTGGAGCACGTGGCGATCTGCGAGTTGAGTGCGACGATCGGTACGTACACATATTCGTATACGCCATCAGCAGGTGAAGTTTCCACTGGTCCTCCATGAGAACGTACTTTTCGGCCTCACGGATTATTTATTTGTGCAGCGAGTTTAGCAGCGAGCGTTCACCGCGTGGAGCAAAGTTCGGTGGACCCCTTGTACAGGCAGCTCTGAAGTATGTACGCTGGTGGTGCAGTATGGGGCGGTTAGTTGACTGTGAGCAGCAGAATCGGTGCGTTCTTTGAAGTTTTGCGTGGCCCAAGACATGTTTGGTCGAACAGGCGAATAACAGAACTCGTAAGTCCGTCATGCCGAGCTCTTACGTTGCGAAGCGTCGTAGACCTCGTACTTGACTCTCAGATCACATGGAAGCAGTTCAACGTGAGATTCAGTCAACTTTCCAGTGAGATTCACCAACTTTCCAGTTAAAGATCAACTCTGGGTCGTCTAATGTGGATTGTCTGTGGCTTCATTCGACTGTTGGCAAGCATATCACAGGTCTCTCTGCGTGCCAAGTAAAGAGACCCATGATCTTCTTCTAGTTTGACTTCACCAATAGATCGATTGTACAGCATCCAGTGGAATTGCTGGAGACTGCGTGTTCCTGGCTGCTTGGCCGCAAGACGTCAGCTTGGCTTCACTCGTGCTGCGGGCGAGATCAGTAGTGAAGCCACCACTTCGTCCTGTTCCTTTGAGACGAATTCCGCGGATCCCTCCGCCCCACAAAAATGTCTCGAAATCGGCGCGTGCACCTGTGCCTCCACAGCCAGTTCCATCCAGCACTGGGCTGAATGGAGAAGTCCTCGCACCGAATTAGGGCGTCATGACCCCATACTGAAACCATGAACCCAAAAAACGGAACTACCGAGAAGTGAACGTGCGTCCCTCGCTCTCTCTTCAAGGCCGAAGCGCGGTGGCGTGCATGGGCGAGCGAACTGCCATTCTAGGTGCGATGAACCCCCATCCATTCGCAACACGATACAGCACTGAACTTTGAGCAATATGATTCCACTGTGGTATTATAAGTTCTCAAATCGCATGCTGCTTGTTTATGTTCTTTGAGACTGTATAGCCACTGACACCTTTATACATAATAAACCGTAATACTTCATATTTATGTCGTAGTCACAGTTCTGAATGTTTACTGTCAGTTCGGCGACACATCCTGCTGATTCTAACCCTATCCACTGCTTATCAGCTCGATTTGATTGGCCACAAGGTATCAACTCTGAGTCCCATGGGGCCCCACCTGCTGAAAATCTCACCGATATCGCATGACGCGCGCGGTGGTTTGATGCAGTCACGGCGAGCGCACGAACCGGCGGGTGCTTCGAGAGGGTCGCGCACACGACGACGCGGATCTCATACGATCTCTGTCTCTCGTACCATCGTCTCTAGTTCAACCGGCGACGAGAGACAGAGACAGAGAACGAGACGACCGATCCGACGGTCTCACTTCGTCTTTCGCTCACTCGCCAATGGAGACCGTGAATAGAAGACACCCCGAGGCAGTCGTGCGCGACTCGCCGCTGTTGGGTACACAGGACGGTGGTGACGTTGCGATCGCAATCACGACGCGCAGCATCCGTGACCCGGCCGAGGGCGTGTACGAGTACTTGGAAGACCGCCATGAAGAGCAGGGGCTTCGCCAGCGGTGCTACCTGTTCCCGATGCAGCTCTCCGGGTGGATCCTGCGGCGCGAAGGGATGCTCGCCAAGAGCTACAAGCGTCGCTTTTGTGTGTTTGATGCGACCCACGACGAGTTGTGGGTGTACCGCGATGACAATACGAGCCGATCGACTGGCAAGCTACTGCGACGGCTCGTAGTCACGCGGGTCGACATGACGATTGAGAACGGAATCGGCGACTTGCGCATCACGGGCTACGACCGCGAGAAGGAGCTGTTCAAGTCGGACTCGCAGCGGGTCGCGTCCCGTCGGGGTGCATCCACCAGTAGTGGTGCCTTCCAATTGCCCGGGGAGCAGCAAAAGTACTATCGCCCGCAGCACGAGCTCCTGCGCGCCGTGTCGACCAAGGCCTCGACCGTGTGGAGCCACTGCCTGCGCCACCACATGAAAAACCACACGCGCCGCAAGCGCATATTGCGGCTCGCCGAGTTCGAAGCCATGGGCCGATGGGACCTCATTGAAGAAGAACTTCTGGACGAAGACGAAGATAACGACCAAGACCAAGACGACGAGCAGGACGCCATTGAGCCCGAGTTTGTCTTCCAAGAGATTCGTAAAGATCCGCTGGACGCACGGCGAGGGAAACGCCTGCCCGCGCCGCCGCAGCTCGTCTTTGACGGCGAGGGCGATCTCCGCATCACCAAATCGTGCGACTTTTCATCGCTCGCAGGCGTGCGCGCAGCCGAGGCTCGTCGCACGAGGCCTACTCCTCGCTCTCCACTTGACGCTGTCGATGCCGTTCTTCCGCCACGACTCCCTGTTGTTCACCAGAGCCACCCCGCACAACTCAAGGGAGGTCTCCCGCGATGGCAGCCGACGTCCTCTGATATGCTGCTCATGTCGGACCACTCAAGTCTCGCCAGCGGCGAGCTCATGTCGTCGATTTGGGACGACGAGGCCATCTTGTCGTACCGCGTCGACTTTGACTCGGTCCAGCGCACGCGTGTGTTGTCGAGTGGTGCCTTCGGTGAAGTCTGGCTCGCGCAGTACCGAGGCACCAAGACCATCGCGGTCAAGTGTCTCAAGCAAACCATCGAGCTCAAGCGGCAGCAGATTCGCGACTTTGCGCGCGAGATCCGACTGATGAGCAAGCTTGACCATGAACGGATCGTGACCTTTCTGGGCGTCGCGTGGACTATGGAGAGTAATATGCAACTTCTCATGGAGTACATGCCCTACGGCGACCTGCGCACGTACCTCGCGCACATGAGCACGCAAAAGCGGGCCACCACGAAGCGGCCGCGCAATACCAGTGTAACGGACGAGCCAGAGCGTGTATGGACGCCCCAGCAGTGGCGCATCGCGGTCGACATCATTGAAGGACTCGTGTATCTACATTCGCTCGATACGCCACTCGTGCATTGCGATCTCAAATCGCGGAACCTTCTGCTTGATCCCAACGTACGCGTCAAGATTGCCGATTTTGGCATTGCACGGTTCTATACTCATGTCGACACAGGCGACGACGACGACCACGGTAGCGAAGAGAATGGTGGGACCACGAGTAGCGGCAGTGGCAGCAGCAGTGCTGCCGCCCACCGCCACGCAGTAACGCAGCGTGCTCTGAGAGGCACTGGCCGATGGATCGCTCCCGAGCTGTTGCTGGGCGGCATCGAGTTCTCCCCGCTTGTTGACGTGTACTCGTTTGGCGTCGTGCTCACAGAGATCGATACATTTGAACTGCCATTCCACGCGCAGACACGGAACCGCGACGGCGAAGAAATGGACGAGTCAGTGCTGCTCCACCACATTGTGGCCGACGGCTGGATGCCCAAGTTCTCCAGGACGTGTCCCGACGAGATCCGCGCGATCGGCCAGAAATGCATGGCCTTTCTGCCTGAGGACCGTCCGAGCTCGCTGGACGTCGCCTATAAGCTACGCAAGGCCATGGCGCGTGCCGTCGGCAAGGCAGGTTGAAGTGGCGATATATATTAGTACTAGTATGAATTAGGCTAGCTTCAAAATGAAACACTCCAAAGGGATTATTCTGTGAACACAAATTTTGTGTTTTTGCAATAATCGTGTGGTTTGCATTTGGTCCGTAATTTACGCGCTGATCCCCACAAGAACCTGCGTTGCGAGCGTACGCGCGGTACGCTCCCGGAAATTTATCTCCTCCGCACCACACGATTCGTCATAAAAGCATAAACTACGATACACCCATTTTTTTTTGTGTCGACCTACTTTTTGTTGGTTCCTTGGTTCTCTCTTCATTTTCCAATTTTCGGATCCAACGCCAACGAATCGGGAGGGAGCGGAAGACCATGGCGACGGCGGAAGAGTTGACGGCGCAGATCGTCGCGACGGGCGAGGAGATCCGCGCGCTCAAGGCGGAAAAGGACGCGAGCAAAAAAGAGGCACTGGACACGGCGATCGCGGCGCTGCTGGCGCTCAAGAAGCAGTACAAGGAGACCACGGGCGAGGACTATGGCCCGCCGCCCAAGCCCAAGGCCGAGAAGAAGCCCAAGGCGGCCAAGACCGAGGAGGCGCCCAAGGCAGCGTCGGCCACCGATGAGGATCCGAATAAGAAGTCCAAGAAGGAGCTGAACAAGGAGCGCAAGAAGGCCGCCAAGGCCGCGATCAAGAGCGGTGAGGCCGCGCCCGCCGAGGAGAAGAAGCCCGTGGAGGCCAAGGCCACGCCAGCGAAAAAGGAGGCGGCCAAGAAGGAGGCCAAGGTAGCTGTAGCGCCCAAGGCGACTGCGGCCGTCGTGAGCGGTCCTGTGGGCCGTGTGCTGGCGCCGCCGTCGGCCGAGCAGGACGCGACGGTCGTGTTTTCCAGTGCCTCGTCGGCGCTGCCGCTCGCTTCGTATATCGTGGCCGTGCTCACGAAGCAGACGAGCGTATTCCAGAACCAGATCGACGAAAAGACGATCGAGCCGACGCTCGTGTTTCCCAACGGCGATGTCGTGTCGGGCGACTTTGCCGTCGCGCGGTTTCTCGCGCGCACGACCACGAAGGCGGCGTCGCTGGGTCTCTTTGGACCCGAGAACAACGCCGTCACGGCCGCGCAAATCGACTCGTGGCTCGACTTCGCACTTGCGCGCCTGCAGGGCGACGCGACCAGCGCCGGTGTCGCCAAGGGACTCGCGTTTCTCGATGTGGTGCTCAAGACGCGAACGTTTCTCGTGGGCTACGCTGTATCGCTGGCCGATGTCGCCGTGTGGGCCAAGCTGTCGGCGCTGCAACTCAACGTTGCGCCGTACGTGAACGTGTCGCGCTGGTGGAACTTCCTGAATGCGCAGGATGTCTTTGCCGGTGCCGTGGCGGCACTCAAGGCCATCAAGCCGTTCATTGTCGCCAAGAAGCAAAAGGTCCAGGGCGGTGACCAGAAGCCCGCCAAGGGCTCCAACCCGGACTCGCAAAAGGGCAAGAACATCGGCAGCTGCCCGCCGCTCAAGGGTGCCGTCGATGGGCAGGTCGTGACGCGGTTCCCGCCCGAGCCCAGTGGGTACCTCCACATTGGGCACTTGAAGGCGTGTCTGCTCAACGACTTTTACGCGCGCCACTACAATGGCAAACTCATTGTGCGCTTCGACGACACGAACCCGTCGAAAGAGAAGGACGAGTTTGAGCAGAGTATTCTCTCGGATCTCAAGCAGCTCGATATTGTGCCCGACCAGGTCACGTACACGTCCGACAGCTTCCCCAAGATCATTGAGCTCGCACGCAAGATGATTCGTGAGGGCACGGCCTACATGGACAATACCGACCAAGAGACGATGCGTGCCGAGCGCATGGATGGCATCGAGTCCAAGTGCCGCAACCAGGACGCGAAGACCAACATGGATCTCTTCGACAAGATGCTCGCGAATGATCCGGCGGCCGCGGGCTACTGCATGCGCGCCAAGATTGACATGCAGGCCAAGAACAAGACGCTGCGCGATCCTGTGTTTTTCCGCTCGAACCCGACGCCGCATCACCGCACGGGCACCAAGTACTGCGCCTATCCGACGTACGATCTCGCGTGCCCGATCGTCGACTCGCTCGAGGGCGTGACCCACGCTCTGCGCACGACCGAGTACAATGACCGTGACGAGCAGTACCAGTGGGTCCTCAAGGCCCTCGGACTTCGCATTGTCCACATTCACGGCTTCGCGCGCATGAACTTTGTGCACTCGGTCTTGTCCAAGCGCAAGCTCCAGTGGTTTGTCGACAATGGACACGTCACGGGCTGGAACGACCCGAGGTTTCCAACCATCCAAGGTGTGCTGCGTCGCGGTGTCCAAGTCTCGGCGCTGCGTGAATTCATCGTGAGCCAGGGCGCGTCACGTCGCATCACGGATATGGAATGGGACAAGTTCTGGACGCTCAACAAGCGCGTCGTGGACCCCGTGGCGTTCCGCTACTACGCGCTGAACAAGCAAAACACGGTGCCGCTCCTCCTCACGAACGTCTCGGCGGACGTCGTTGGTCTTCCGGTGGCGCGCCACCCCAAGGACCCGGCGCTTGGTAACAAGATCATGCGCTTTTCGAACAAGCTGCTGCTCGAGCGGGACGACGTCAACCTCTTCAACGTCGATGAGGAAGTCACGCTCATGCGCCACGGCAACATCATTGTGCGCAAGATTCACAAGGACGCGCAGGGCGTGATCACGAGCGTCGAGGCTGAGAACCACCCCGAGGGCGACTTCAAGAAGACTAAGCTCAAGATCACGTGGCTCGCTGACGTGCCCGACCTCGTCGACTGTGTGCTCGTCGAGTTTGACCACTTGATCTCCAAGCCCAAGCTCGAGGATGGCGACGATTTCCACGACCACTTGACCCCCGTCACGCGTGCCGAGATGCACGCGATCGGTGACCACGAGCTGCGCAACGCCAAGGTGAACGACGTCGTGCAGCTCGAGCGCCGCGGCTTTTTCCGCGTCGACCAGCCGTACGTCTCCAAGGACAAGCCGCTCGTGTTGTTTATGGTCCCGGACGGAAAGGCCAAGGCCATGTCGACGCTCTCGACCAACCTGGCTCACCGTTAGAAGATCCAAGTCGGGATTTCTTTGCTCCTGGCCGTAGCGGCTGACTGGCTCATTTCCAACTCCTCAGCATCGTTTTGTCTAGGTCATCTTCTAATGCATACCCACCAATCACGCATGGAGTTTTCATTCCGTTTTCTTTCATTGTTCACAGATAATGCTGATAGCTCACTTCTCTCGCTTCTACAGGATGGAGCTTCTCGCCCTCTGATGGCCAGCTCAGGTCGATCTCTACGACATTCGCAGCTGGTAGTCACCATTCTGTGTGATGTACCGCACCCACGGCAGCGCCTGGTACCCGCTCTTCTCCATGATCTTGAGGTAGCGCACTTGAATCCCAGAGACCGTAAAGTACGGGATCTCAAACTTGACTTGGATCGGCGCCTTCCAGTCTTCCGACTCTTCATTGTTGACCGACGGCAATCCAAAGTGGGCGCGCATGAGGTACTCGCGCTGGCCGTAAAACTGCTTGATCGACCACACGATCGCGTCCCGGTCGGGCACGTACGCGACTGTGCCGATGCTGGCCTTGAAGCTCGGCGTGTCGACGTCAGGGGGCACGGGGATCACAATCTCGACATTGTTGGCCATCGAGCGGCTCTTGTACTGGCTCTTGGCCTTGACCATGTACTCGATTCGACTCCGCGAGTGGGATTCCACTACGGCCTCGACCCAGATGAGCGGCTTGACATGCGTGGCAAGACGGTACGTCATGAGATCGAACTCCCCATCGGGTGGAATAAACGAGATCGTGCGGTCCGTCTCAAAGCGCGCGAGCCGGACGCACTGGTGAAACTTGATGTCTTCCATCTCGACACTCTTGAGCTGCTTGCCCTTGGCGGCCGTGCGGCCCGTGGCTTCAAACAGAGCCTTGTCATTGAGTCCGAGCTTGAGTTCGGGCATGCCCGACAGCAGCGACCGCATCTTGATCGCTCCGAGAATCTCCGAGTGGAGCACCGTGCCATTACTCGAGACGAGCAGATTCAGCTTTTCGACCACGTCCAAAAAGATCTCATTCTTGCGGTGCTTAATGCCTTCGCTTCGCCACGACACAGCGTTCGTGAGCGCCGTCGGCGGACGCGGTGCCGACTCGAGACGGTAGCCTTCCTGCGTAATGTACTCGCGCAGAATGCGCGACTCGGTCGCCTGCGGGTACCCGTGGTCCATGGTCTCATCCAGCAGTTCGAAAATGATGACGAAGTTATCGCGAATGCTTTCTTCTTCGAGCTCTCCAAAGTAATCTTGAAAAACCTGATTAGGATCAAAAGGCCAATTAGAAAGCGATAGGGGTTACCGGGATAGACAGAGATGGAGGAGTACCTGGCAGATGCGGTTGAGGTACATGATCATGAGCGCGACGTTCGAGTTGACCTTGGTGACCGTCATGAGGTAGAGGTTGTTGTGCTGCAGAGAGAGAGAGAGAGAGAGAGACCTTTAGCATTGCCGCCTCCACAGGGGGATACTGCCATCGCCCATTATGGAGAGCGCACCTTGACGTAGACAAACGTGAATCCGTCCTCCGTGAACACGGGGCGCTGCTCCGAGTCGTCTTTCTCTTGCACATAGTGCGTGAACTTGGTGGCGGCGGCCATGGGGATGTCGCCGCGGTAGTTGCGCGAGATGATGATCTTGCCCTTGAGGTCCGTGATGAACACGGCCGAGAGCACCATCGTTGCGCGATACACAGAGGAGCCACAGGGAGGACGACAGAGGGGCAAAGGGGACGGAGAGGGGAGAGGAGGAAGAGGAGCGCAGGAGTCGCGACGCCGCCCGCTGGCGCTTTATGAGCCCTGGAAGTCTTCCACGTCGATGACAATCCCCCCACGATCACGGTCACAGTCCGGGTCGGGTTGTATTGTGACCCATGGGTATAGACCCGGGTCAAATAACCCACCTCAGAACCAGCCCGTTCGGTGGTGATGCAGGTTACACTGTAACCCTTCCATGGGCGCGTGGCTCGCGTGAACCTCATTGGGTTCCAGGCACGCGCTCTCGTGGGTAACCTCGCTCGCGGGTTACGCGCGAACTGAAGCGTAAACAGCGGTTACACTCTGGATGAAGAAGTCGTCATAATCGAATAAAAGCCGTTGAACGCGAGCATCATGTGGAGGTACGTGGCGTGCGTTTGCGCGTGATGGAGACGCCTCCAGAGGTCCGCAGGATATGCATCTGATAGCCCTTGATCTCTTCTTCCCAGAGTCGCGAGTGCGGGCGTCGGCATGGGCTCCCCCGCGACGCGACGCGTGGCACCGCCCACGCACTTTGCATCGCTCTCCTCTCGGTCGTGGCTCCACACGCGGCGCACGGTCCCGGCTCACGCACTACAATGCGTACATCCCCCATCATCAGAGAGCACGGCACATCCATCGACGCTACCTATGGTTATGAGCCGAGCGCGTGGACGGCGTTTATTAGGCGGTCTCCGCTGGCATTCCCACGGCGGCCACGGCCACTCGCACGGATCAAGCGACTTGGACGAAGCTGAAGCGAAAGAAGCACTATCCAGAGAAGACGCCAAGGCCGCAGACCGCATCACGTGGATTGGTGTCTACATTAACGTTGTGCTGAGCACGACAAAGGGCGTCGCCGGCGTCATGTTCCACTCGGCGGGGCTCCTGGCCGACGCCGTCCACTCCATGAGCGATCTCGTGAGCGACGGGATCACGCTGCTCGCGCTCAAGTACTGCACTCGACCTCCAGACCAGTTCCAGCCGTACGGATACGGCAAGTACGAAACTCTGGGCGCGCTGTCAGTGTCGCTCTTGCTCGTCGGCGGCTCGCTGGGCATCATCAACCACTCTTTTGATACACTCATGGTGCTCGTGGAACCCGGGACGGCCTCGAGCTTTGCAGCGCTGGATGCACAGCTCTCGGCGCTTGCGATTGATACCGAAGTCGCTGAGGCCATCAAGTCTTCGATCTATCACAACCACGGCGGGGCGAGTCACCACCACTCCCACGACGTCGTCATGCACCCGGCTGCGTTGGGTATTGCCGCCGTGTCGGTCGCCGCGAAGGAGGCGCTGTATCGCGCAACCATGATTGTCGGCAAACGCATCAACTCGAGCGTGCTCATTGCCAATGCGTGGCACCATCGCAGCGATGCCTTGTCCAGCGTCGTCGCTATGGGCGGCATCAGCCTGAGTCTCATGGGCTTCCCCATATTTGACCCGATTGCCGGCATGCTCGTGGGCGGCATCATTCTCAAAATGGGTGGCGAAGTCGGATGGGACGCGATCAAAGATCTCTGCGACGCGCAGCTGCCGGCCAAGACTGTACAGAAACTCCATGCGGCCACGCAGTCCGTCTTGGACGCGAGCAATGGCGAGATAGTGGCCGTGCGCCAGTTGCGGAGCCGCAAGATCGGACGCCATCTTCACGTCGACTTGACGCTGGTCATGCGAGACGGCGACGAGCCTGTGACGTTTGAGCAGGCGTGCGAATGGAAGCAGCGCGTCAAAGATGCGATCCAGCGCGATGTGCCCCGCGTCAAGGACATGATCATCGAGCTCGCGACGAGAGCCCAGGCCTCGTCCACTGTGTTTGACTACGACCACCGCGAAGAAGCGCACAACCACGGTCATGGCCACTCGCACATCCATAGACATGGGCACGGGCATGGTTCCCAGTGAGACGATCAATCTCAGTCTCTTGTAGAGGGATATTGCCGTCATGTGCTTTTGTAAAGAACTGTTCAATTTTGAAGTATACGTATAACGATGTATATAGTGCTTGTATAGTTGCCGGGTCTGAGGGGACGGCAGTCCATACTTTTCTTCTCGTCTCCCAGCACAGAACGCTCTCCTTCCACCCGCATGAAGATGCTGGCACCAAAGGGCTGATCGCTCCGACCAGGTGAGTCTCCTCAGAGCGTGTTCAGTACGTCCCCTCCGGACAGGTCAAGCCGTCTAGACTGGGAAAGCGGCCTTGAACGAGCGAGAACCAGGGAATCATCATAGCCCCTGTTCTCACTACGATCCCTGTCCCATGTGTGCTCTGCTGTAGCCCGGAAGACCAGACCCTGGCGCATGAAGAGGCCCCGACGCAGTGCAGTACTGCAGGAAGCAGTCACCCGCGATAGCTCAGCCGTACCGTACCGTACGTACGTTATCATTCGGACGACGAGACGTTTTTGTGTGACTCAAAACCACCGAAATTAAATGATCAGGTCCTCGAAAAGGAGGGGATGGAGCAACTGCACCGCCGAGTCGAACATCGCCAGCTCTTCTATCAAGTGGGGGACCAGGAAGGATCTAGGTTAGATGATCTAACCTAGATCCTTACCATTAGATCACTGACACGGACCTCCGAGCGTATCGAACCGAACGTGGTCTTGACTCCCGTGACGCTGCAATACTATGCGTCTTCCCAACGCCTGCGGTTCCTCAGCTTCACGCTAAAGCATCGTGTAAACAGCAAGGTACGCCTTATGGGCCAGAGGATCATCATACGGGCCCCTCTTGAAGGCGTGGGGGTTTCTTCTCATCAAATGCTCTTTATGATAGGAACAGTACTGGTGTGAGAAGCCAGAATGGAATATATGAGAAGCACCGACCCGTGTGGTGTGGCAGCTTTGGTACAGTACGTTCCTTTCGTTGTCTTGGCCCGTCGATGAATTGTCTGTGTGAAAGCTGAATGTATTTTATTCTCCACTGTTAGGCCAACTACCACAGAATGCGGTGTCCAGTGCCTGTGCCAATCGACTCTATCGCAGTTGTGGTTGAAAGACTTCAAGTGGCGAGAAAATTTCACCACTGCAATGTCCGACTCGTTAGTATGCGTCCAATAGACGTCCTCATCTCCGGTCCAATGGCCAACTCCACTGTCTTCATCACCCAATACTGTCTGTCGGGGGACGGAAACATCTTTGTCCTTGCAAACGTCTTCTGTCAACTCACACCAAGTTCGGGACAACCTCAGATGTATTTCGTATTGATGTCCGCGAGCAGCAATGATTGTTGCAGTGGTGGCGATCGGTCGTGATCAGCACTCAAAACCATCACGGCAGATTGTCAGGCTCCAACAACCTTATACAGTATCATTCTGTGCGTTGTACCTCTCTGTGGTCCAACTTATAGGCTTATTGTGAGCTTCACGACCGGCAATGTGCTCTAGGGGGTGTGAGCTTTGGCAAGCTCGGCATACGGTCGATCTTGAGAGACAGTGACCGTGGTGCAGCGTATCTGGGGTCTGCTGAGGATCGACAACGGTGATAGAACTCGGGGAAGGGAGTGGAAGGAAGGCTTCGCCATGCGAAGGAAGGGTCAAAGGATGCTGCGTGGGGGGGTCAAAGGATATACGTGGTATTGACTTCTCTACCAAACTAACTAATAAAGTTGGCTGTGAAAGAAGCTGCGCCTTGATGATGATGGTGATGCAAGCGAAGTCTATTGTGCGCGTTGAATGCACCCTGGAAGCTGCTTTGAGTTGAACGAGGTCACACCATTGCAAGGATTGTGTCCCCACTATTGCCGCTTATCAAAAGAAATCTCACACGGCGCTTCGTGGCTCACAGACGAATCGAAAGAGTCGCGGTAGTCTTGATGCCCAATGAAACGTAACCGAGGTCAATGAAATGGAGGCGAGCAATGAGGCGGATGAGCAACCTGGGAGAAAAGACTGCAACCCCGCTATACACCGCTCATCGCTGAGCCACGCTTGTCGTGAAGTATCGCTCCCAGGCACCGAATGTAAGACTGGATCGGCCCTGAGTACGACGAGAGCGATTTGTGTATTCGTCGATGAATAGAGCTTGGATCTTATCGTTCTTCGTCGGAACTGCCCCGTGCAGCCAAAACCACAGAGCCATCCCGCCCTCACTTGCTGGAGCTCCAGTTTAGGCGGTAGAGCGCGGTCTCGCACGAGCAGCGTCAGCTTTTCGCGTGAGCTTCAATAATTGTCAGCGCCCAGAGAGCTGGAGTGTGGACAAGTGGACCACCCTGTGCAGCTGTATATTCCCTCGCCATACCTTCTGCGTCCAGAATCTGGACGCCCCGGCTTCGTTCTCCTTCTTGCGTCGCTTGGCATTTGGGAACAGTCACTGCAAGAGCTGCTTCTGGGTGGCAGGACAAAAAAAACTCTTTTGTCAGCATAAACAGAAGAAGAGAAAAGGCTGTGGGTTATTCTCCACCAGTTATTGAAGGTTCGCTTCGCGACGGCAATCACGAGTCGCCGCGTCCATTATATACCGCTGTGTAAACATATTACTGAACCTGGAACATGCCACATGGAACAAAATGTGCAGCTCCTTCCAACTGCGTCTCTGGCATGGGTGGACAAGGAATGCCACCACTCTAGAAAGAACACTACTGCCATAGTCTGGGGTAGACCACACCAGTTTTATACTTGATGTAATTATACATACAACATCCCCACAGCACTTTCGGTCCATAAAAGATCCATACTGGGATCTGAAGTTGGTATAACTCAAGCCCAAGCGGCCCGAGTGTCTCTGCCGTCGGCTCCGACGAAACATCCAAGGTCACTACGATAAGGATTAATAAACATTCAACGAATCCTTCGAGACGCGTACAAGTCATGCGCAAGATACTATAGAACTTAGCACAATTCTCGCCAGGTTTAGGCAATAGTCAATTCGAAAGGAGAGGAAAACTCGCACAAAAATGGACTCTACGGTACATTTCGATAAAATTTTCGTGACCGTTGGACCATTCAATCGCAGGCTCTGATACAAAGAGTGAAATGACTTCGAAGAACTTGACTTCGTCAGGTTCACGCTGTACTCTCGTCAGCATTCTACCGTCCTGTCCAGGTTGACAGTGAGAAGATGCTCTGAAGATGCTCTGGAGGAATAACTTCCGAAACCCGTGGAAACATCCACCACGCGGCGAGAGATGGCCTACTCTGGCCTCAGACCTACGCTACTGAGTCCAGCACCTCGTCGCCAGACGTTCCTGTGCAACTATTCGCTGTGCAACCGCCGGTTGTGGAAAATAAACTCTGGGTTTTTCCTGTGCTAAGGGAGACAAACACTATTTTGACCAATAAGACTCCACCAAGGCACTTGTCCAACTTCGGTAAGCACTTGTGTTGCGCCTGCTTGGTTTGAACTTCCAGGAGCCTTACCAGCAAAGAAAGAAACACCTGCCCATCGAAGCGGACGGCCGGACAGAACTCCCCCTCGTCGCTTCGCTTCGTTTCCCCTTGCCCCGTTCTCCCAGTCATCTCTCCTTTCCCTATCCCCTCCCTCCCTTCCGTCCCTCCCTCCGGTAGTGCTGTTCGCACGCGATCTTCAAGGCCGTCGTGTCCCCGCCACTCGGCGACGCTTCCCCGCCGCGCGCCTACAGCCGCTAGGTCTCTGCTCTTCCGCTCGCTATGACGGCGACGCTGCCGACGTGTTCCGGCGTGTTCTTTCGGCTCCACTGCCGCCATCAACAGCTCTTTGAGAAGGAGTACAAGCGGTACGACTCTCCCCATACATGTTCAACTGTTCATTTCACACGCAGGGTGCCGTCCTAATTTACTGATGATGTGCACAGGAGTAATCGCAATCGCGGCACCAAGGTGAGACCGTAGCGCCCACGTATTCCCTTTGGGATCTAACCATGATGCATTCTTCTTCTCTCCTCGGGGGCACGAATCCACTCCTCTCTCGACCATAGATTCTTCGGTAGGGCGACCGTTCTAGATCATATCCTTCTTTCATCTCCCTCCTTCTATGACGGCCACTAATAAAGTATCTCTCTCCTCTGTAGATGCTTTCCACACTGCTGCCCAAGCCACGTCGAGCGCAGCTATTGCGGGTCGTCGCTCGAGCTCGCTGTCGAGTTCCACCAGCCGCTGCCCGTGGACGCGCACTCGCTCTTTGTGTTCGCGCGCTTCGAGACGGTCGATCTCGAGAACCCGCTCGCCGTGGGCGAGATCTGCTCGCTGCGCCAGTTGCAAAACGTGAGCCAGAGTGAGACCAACCCCGAGGCGACCTGGATCCAGGGCGCGTTTCAGCCGCGCGCCGCGACGTCGACCACGAGCGTGTTTCTACTAAATGGCCTGACGTCGTCCAAGTGGTACTACCACTGGGAGAGCGGTGCCAATAAGGCGCGCCGCCTGACCAAGCACTTATTGAAGGCCTACATTTTGTACCGTCGTGGTGGGCAACCAAACAGCAGCGACCGCGTGCAGGTCATTGGTACGGTCAGTTCGCCGCCGTTCACGCTCGTGTCGTACCGCCGCGCCGCATGGGAAGGCCTCGACGGCATGGACGACGCTGCGTACGCGGGCGACGGTGGCACCGGCAACGACTACGATCTCCAACAGGTCGTCCAGGACCAAATCTCCCAAGCTTTTCAGGAGTCCCAGAAGCAATCCTCCGGTGCGCAAGAGCCCACTGGTGAGCTCAAGCACCCAGTGAGGGGGTCATTAGACCACGACCCTCGGCTGCGCTATTCACTCCAGGGCACTGAAGCCGGTGAGGAAGAAGACGACGACGAAGAACCAGTTCTTGGCTGTGACAGTTGCGGCCACTACCGTCGCGCGCAACCGCCCACAGCAACCGCGACCGTCCGAGACCATTGGACCTGGGAGCGGCAGCACACGGCCATGACGCTCCACATGAAAGACATTGCGATCATTTACTATTTCGTCTCGAACGCGCCAATGGCGCTGGCCGTGCAATCGTACCGCGTGCGCGAGCACGTCTACGCAGCACTGCAGCGCGACTGGGCCAGCGACACGTCGCCATCGGCCACAAACATGAGGCGCCATTCGACCGCACCCATGCAACAGCCCGCGATCCTGCTGTCGCTGCTTTTTCCCAGTCAAGACGGCGCGTTTACAACCACGAACAGTTCTGCTTCACGGTCTGGAACCAGCAGTGCCAATGAGAACGTCGCCATGACCTCCCAGCTCGAAAACTTGCTGCTCGTCGTGACCAAGCTCGCGATCTCGCTACTCGCGAGCGAGAACCTTGCGCTCTTCCAAGACTTTTTCGACCGCCACGCAAAAGTTCTCCTCCGCAAGCGATGCCTCCGCAATGCGTTTCTGCATTTGGCCGGCTTACTCTGCAAGCGCATCCACGTCTTCTGGTCGAGCGAGGTCAAGGCCGCGGCAAACGACGGCTCGGCACCTCGGGATAGTGCATTTAAGGCACTGCGCACCATGAGTGAGCACATCATTGCACTTTCGCATTCCCACATGACCTTCCAGGCCATGTGGCCCGATCTCCGCGAGATCCTGGAGGCGCCAGGGACGATTATGTGGGAAAGTTTCATCGCGCAGCTTCGGGAAACGTGTTCGGTACGTGCTGGAATCGTGTGTGGGATGGGATGACGACCGTGAACGAACTCTCTGACTGACTGGCGAAATGGTGATTCATATTATTTGATTCCCGCAACAGCGTAAAGAGATCTTAACGGCCCAGGGAGACAAAAAACATCGTCCACAGGAAGCCCATCGAAACGTTCAGAAGTTCACCGGCATTTGGGGGCTTGACGCGTCCACAGCTTCTACAGAGCGAGCTTCTTCCGAATCGCAACCCACAGCACCCCGTGGCTTCGAGACGCCGTCTATCAGTGGCACGCTGCTCGCAATGGTCCAGCTACAGATCGTCCATCTCCGTATCCCGTCCAAGGACATTCTCTTGGTATGGTCTCCCTCCTCCTGTCTGAATTGTTTCATACGGCTGCTAACAAACTGGAAAACGCTACCGCAGGTTCGCAGCGACAACTCGCTTTTGCCGGACGAGAACCCTTGGATGCAGCTCGTGTGCGATGGCCGCGAGCGCACGACCAGTGCGTACCCGCTGGGACTGAGTTCGCTGATCGGATCCCAGCTTCTCGGGGGTGACTACATGGCCTCAATGGACCCAATGAGGTCTCGGATCCAGATTGATTTGTTTTGGTGGCCGCTCCACAGCGCCAAGGTTGCCGCAGCCCACGCCGTCCGGGTCACTCTGACGCTGCATCTGCTCGCGAATGCCTCGGACTTTCAAGTGACACTGGCCCTACAGCACGGCACGCTCACGCGGAACGCAGCGACTCGCCCACGGCTCGCACGGATTGATCTCTGCTCGCCGAGAGAGCGGGCCGCACTCTGTGGTGACTGGGCGCTGCAGTGGAAAGCGCACGTGGGCTTCACACGCATCGAGCGCGGCCGGAATGAGTGATCGCAGACAATGGTGTCCCGGTGTTCGCACAGTTGACTCATATCCTCACCTAATGTAGGACAGTACTAATCTAATGCAGTACGGTGTCAACCGGAGCCGCCACGCAGAGAGCTTGTTGCTTTGGCTGGCCTTCAGCAATTCGCTCTGACCCTCCAGGTCTCATGAGCAGGGGCCAGTGCTTCGCGTGGGGGGTAAGCCTTGTTGAAGAAACTAAAAGTAACAGTGTACCACACGAGAAGCATTTCGGTTTTAACGAGATAAGCACAATCTTCAATTTGCCCGTCGCTTGACAAGAACTGGCTGCAGCTGCGTGCGTGCAGGGAAGGGTGCAGTATCACACGAGCTGTGTGAAATCATGCAACAGATTTCAACTGCCACGCTGGCACTTCTGGCGGCAAACCGACCGGGTTGCTCGTAATCAGTGGCTGACCGCCAAATATCCAACAGGTGGTCAAGCAGACGGCGGTCTGGTCTCGTTTGACTCATCACCAAACTCTCCTGATCGGTGCAGCCAACAATGATCCTCCATCTTATGGAGCTCATGAGCTTGCGCTTATCAGTACCGCAGCAAGCGCTGTTCAAACGTGCGCTCGCCCAAGATTAGCGGTAAGCTCCACTCGCCGCCCACTGCCAGCCCGGCGATCCGGCTCGCGCAAGTCCAAGTGCAAGAGCTCCAAAGGCAAGTCGGCGGATATCGTTGTCGAGACGCGAGGCGTGCAGTGTGCGATGCCATTCCTTGAGCCGCATGCGCGTCCGCCTACTTAGTGCCGAGATGCTGTCCACTCGACGACGCCTCTTGTGTTGCCCGAACTCAATGAAGAAGACTTGTCGATGCTCTGCCGCTTGGTGTTGGAGAAGGGTGATCCCGCAGGCTTTGTGCCGAAGAACATCCCGGCTTCCTCGACGTCAGCCGCTATGTGTAGACGTGGATGGGGCTGCAAACTCGCATGCCGTTTGCTGAGAAGCCACAGCCATTGTGGTGAAGAAACACACATCAGTGCCAGTATTCACCACCCGCGGACTAAAGTCCATTGGTAACGGTATTCGTACAGAAGCCAAGGCAATTTGAATGCATGAGTAGATTCCTCTTGATACTGCAAGTATTCGAGCTGTCATTTGTGTTAAACAATGACGCCGACGTCCTGTTGATACGACAGGTTCGCCCACCACCAGCGATCGACATCAGGAGCGACAGAGAACGCATTCTCTGGGGTATCGCCGTCCACACTCGCAATGAGCTCGTCCAACAGCGCGTCGTTGGCAAAGAGCGGAGGCAGATCGTCCAGCGCTGCGGGTACAGGGGGCGCTGGAGGCAACATCGGCATGACTGTTATGCTCGGAGTGTCGTTCGGTTGGATTGCTGGGAGTATACGAGGCACAGCGATCTGTCGACTCTGTCGACGGCGCTTGGCCGACGTCTCATACCTCGCCTCGCTGTGGAGACGGCGACGAGCCTTGGACGCCGGGACCGATGGCCGCGTTGTGTCGTCTTCGCCGCTGCTCGAAACAGCTTCTGTGAGCTTCTTCTGCTTCCAGCGGCGCTGTGCCGCGTTCGCGTTTCGCCGATGGAACAAGCAGAATCGGTGGAGCTCGCCGCTGATCTTGAGCGAGCGCGTGTTGCAGCAGTGCGAGCTGGCGTACTGGCAGCGGAGGTCCATGGGGCTCAGATACGTCTTGGTCGGTCGTTGGGGCGGATGTACTGGGATCGAGGCGAATTGTGAAGTGATATATGCGCCCTTCGAGTCCTCGGAGTGTACAGTACAGGACACTACAGGGTGAGCACCACCAGTCACGTCTCCACCCGGCGCTCACGCACAACCTTCATGCCAACACGTGCACTGGATTACTGTACAGAACGCAACTGGGTTGTGCAGCCCGAGATTCAGAAATTTTATAATCCAGAGAGCAAACAATGAAACGCAACCTCATAGATTGAAAATACAGTACTAGAGTGAGTGCTGATTGGCTGCCTCTGCACTGGCTCATCCCGCCACAGCGTTTTTGCCTTGGTTGATTTATTGAGGACGAGAACTTGGAGCAGCTCAACTTGAGCCTCAAGGTTCCCTCCCGAACAGTACTGTAATTGGACTACTGTATAAATCAGCTGAGCGGATCTGTGCTGTAACGTTACTGTAGCAAACGGTACTTCCCTGGTGGCTGTACCAGCGACCGAGGTACGGGAATGCTGCCCACCAGAGTCTCATCTTGGCAACTACATAAGTATTAATCCGGGTTTCAAAATCATTTTGATGATTTTTTTACATGCGATACACCGAACGTTATCCATCTCATAATCGAAAGAGAGACGTCCAGTGATCACGTTTTCAACATCCGGGCTTGTATGCTAAAACTATGCCGCTGGATTCTTGACATATTAGAATTCATGCCGCCACATACGTCCTGCACTGTATCAATATCCTGGTCCGCGAAATACAATAAGTAATCCAAGACGCACTCCACCACTTCAACGTCGTGGCCTGCACGAGTGGCTGAGCTGTATTGCATGCAGCCCCAACACTGGGGATCCAAGCTGTACGATAAGTGTAATAGTGCGATTGCGATCAACACAGTAGCTATGGCTTTTATGTGAGTGAACCGAAAATCGGTAGTTCTTTTCAAACACTTCTATCTGCGCCTCCCGTTTCTATACGATCACCGCGCCGTGCTGTTGGCACGATGCATCGGCCCACCAGCAGTCGCTGCCACTCATGGGGAAAGCTTGTTCCGGGAGTGAATCCTCCACGTCGAGAAGCAGCTTGCTCAGCAGCTCCATATCGTCGTCGGAGAGCAGCGGCATCTCACCGTCGATCGAAAACTCCACCTCAGCAGCGGGTACGACCGCTGGCATCGTTGGCGCAAGCGGGTTGGTTTGCTGGAGTGCGAGGTGCGAGCGAGGCGCAGCGATCTGGCGACTCGAGCGAAGACGTTGCGCGGTCAACTCGCTGTGTGGCCGACGGCGTGTCTTGGTCATCGACGGCTGCTGGTTGGCTTCGCTACTAGTGTCGGTTGCGAGCTTCTTCTGCTTCCAGCGACGCTGCGCCGCGTTGGCGCTTCGCCGATGGAACAGGCAGAACCGGTGCAGTTCGCCGCTGATCTTGAGCGAGCGCGTGTTGGGGCAGTGCGTGCTGGCGTACTGGCAGCGAAGATCCATGGTCTCAAATAAGAGTGCTATTGGTGAGTGCTGGGAGTAAGGCCAATTCGGAAATGATCTTCCGCGCCCGACAACTTCGGCTACTGTGTTATCGACCAGTGGATAGTGGACAGGCTGTTCACCAGTCGTCGTCGTGGTCCGTCATCTGCATGCTAACAACCTTGCGCGGTTCAGTACTGTACAGTGTGCTCATCTCTATTTCGACGTACACGCAACAGTGGCACTCACTTGCTAACGCGGTGCTCATTCTCGCGCAGTGATTGGCTGAACCTGCCAAGGCCTGGAGCGCCACCATCACAAGACGCGCGATTCGGCCCAGAAACAGGCCCACACGATTGACATCGGCTCGTTTCTGAAGCTCAGCTGATTTCGACGACAGGAACTGGAGAATTTAACTCAGCCCAGGATGTACTACTGTGCACTGTATTGGCAAGTGCCTGACCTCCTGCGGGGGTTCAACTCAGGACTCGGACACTCTGTCATCGTGTGCAACGAGGTGCATGTAGTATCAGGACTCAGTAGTATAGGTGATACTGTACAATGAACAGTACATTCATGGCCTCTCTTCGCACAGTTGCGCATTGTGTTCAGAGAGGCTTAAGATTGACGGTCATAAGTCACGACCCTCTATGCATGCAGCGATGTTACGAGTCGTAAGCTCGCCGCAATTATACAGCATGGCCCTCGGGGTGTCTTCTGGTTTCGCATCTGGAGCTCACGCGCTTCCACCTGATTTCTAGCAGCCTTCTGAATTTTCAGTGCTTGACAATCCCAATCATGTTTAGAAAACACTCCCAAGTCCAGATCGAAAGAGGCTGAGAATCCCCTGCCTCTAGGAGACCTTTAAGCTTACCAAATCGTTTGGAAGCGATGCACTGCGCAAAGGCATGAAGCACTTTCTATTCTTCACTTGAATCATCAGCTCTGAAATAGGTCTTTATGATGTAGAAGGGTGAGAGCAGGTACAGCTCTATAGTGGAAAGCTCGTGATAGCTCATCAAAGCTTGATTTCTTGCTGCTGTGTACATGACTTTCCAGTGCGTCCATGACATGAGCGGGGCCTTCTCGTTGAAGCGCAGATTGCCTTCGATCGCCTTCGATCGCTTGAACTGCCACAACCAAATCGCATCGTCGTGGCCGGATGTATCACCTTGACCATCCATATCTCACACATGTTGGCGGGCTCCGAGTCTCAACGCCCTTGTGTGGCGGGAAAAATGAATCCAAAAGACAATAGACGGCTTTGCAATATTCCGGTTTTGCGAAGTCAAGGATCACTGTGTAGGTTCAGGAGGTTCCAGATCCGAGCACCCATTCGTGGATTTCGGCTTGCTCGGTCCGCTTCCACAATAGTCCACTGGAGCAGTTGCCTATCATAGTTCGATGCCTGGTTCATCATCTCGTTCAAAAAGTGGCGATGATAATGTCAGCCCCGCCCGTGGACCATGTCGCAGGCCTGTTCAGGCTGGCATGCACCAACCGCAACTGATGAAGCAAAACTAGAAGCGGAACTGGTACCCATGGACTGTCGAGGGGGTCTCTACAGGAAGCACACTCTGTCGCAATTAATACCCACATCGGCATCCCTTTACTGTCAACGTTGATGGCACACGGCTATGTAATGCTGCACGCGCGGAAATCCAGCGGCAATCCACCACGATCACTTCCGCCATGCACGAGATACACATCGTCGTATGCTCACTCCCGCGGCTGCCGTGAATGTTTCGTCACTTCCTCAGGACGTTCCTGTGGACGTAGATGCCGCGTCTATGGGGATCTGAAAGTGCTGATTCACTGCCGCCACGCGGCCCCGGGGTGGTGCTGGATATCTAAGCGGAGTCGATTCGGCTGGATATCTCTCTCACATGGTGTGGTCCACATTGTCAAAAAAAGAACACTGATTCAAATCTGGTATCCTCTATAAATAAGTATCAGGTATCAGTAAGGTCTCCTGTGTATCCAATTTCATTTCGTAAGATGGAGAGAACGAACCTCCACAATTAATACCCTTCCTATAGGGATCTGTATGATCTCGAGAAATCAGGCCACTCCCCTCCTGCCCGCCAAGCAGCTCCTCCGTCAATACCCCTGCCGGACGTCTCTTCCGCAATATCTGAACATGACGCCCCTGCGTCTGCTCTGCGTTCTCGCGGCCATGGGCGCCGCCCACGCCACCAGCGTCCGCGTCCACGTGCGCGTCCACACGGCCGCACGAGCGGCGTCTCCGCCTCGTTCTTCGCTCGTGTGTCCGCTAGGCGACGGGTTTGACGCGCCGCGCGTGGTGCTGCCATGTCCGTATGACTGCAGTGGCCAAGGCGACACTACTGCGCGTGCGTGCGTATTGTACCCGGCATCGATGCAGGCGTTTTGCGCCGGCGACTGCGTGCGCGGCGACTCGTGCGCCGTCCAGTGTCTGCCGCCAACGGCTTCTGAGAAGACATGGGTCGTTTGTGCGGCCACCAACAAATCAGCAAACGCCGAGAAGAACTGCAGTCTCACGGTCGACGCAACTGTGGTGCGTGGCCTCAAGATCATGGACGGCTATGCGCCGCCGTCACAACTCAAGCGGGTGTCAATCCACGGCGAGCAAGGGTCTCCGTTCCAAATCTCAGCGTCGCTTTTCGACCGCATGTGGCCCCAGGCGACGGCGATTTCACTCGAGAATGTGGTGCTAGAGAAGGACACGACGAGCGCAACGTTGGGAATGCTCACTGAACTGTACGTCGTGATAGAGAGACATGGATCCCCGGATCTCTGAAGGACACTCACGATTCGTTTCGTTGCGGGGGATGACAGGCGTGTGGTCGGCTCTGGAGTGGAGCAGTGCCCTCTTGAGCCTGCCCAGCTGCCTCAGCTTTCGATAATGTGCGTAGTGTCGTACGCGGAGGTGTGGACGGTCCTCCGTGAGTGATGAATCATTCGTGTGGCGACTGTAGGGACTTGACGAACAACCGGATAAACCAGTTCAACGGCACGGGGTTCCAGAGACTGCGCGAGTTGTGGGTGCATCTCGCTGAAGTGAATATTCCGTCTCGCTAGTGGACTCACGTTTACTGCTTTTATCGCTTATAGGTATCTTGGGGAGAATGCGATCCAGGATCTCCCAGCGGCCTCGTTGCCGGCGCAGCTACAAGTGCTGGACGTGTCCAGCAACGCGTTGTCACAACTCCCTCGAGATGTCAGCACGGCTCTCGTGGATCTGTGCAAACTGTGGGGCTCATGTGCCGTGTTTTAAGGATCTCACGTGGAGGAGTGAACTAACAGTATTCTGTGGTTTTCTTCTCTCGGTGTTTAGGACGCTGGACCACAACGCCTTGCGGTCGCTTCCGAAGAACGCCTTCCCCAAAGCATCCACGATCACGACACTGTCGCTGAGAAACACGTCACTCGTGACTGTGCCCTCAAGTGTATTCCAGCTCAAGAAGCTGTCCATTTTGTCCGTCTCGATAATGCTGCAGCTCCCTCTTCATTCGCTCGCTGACTCTGTTTTACTCCCCGTAGAAATCTCGATGACAATGACTTGTCAAAGGGCACAGCATTAAATCTCTCACGGATCGCCAAGTCGCTGACCCAGTTGTCGGTGAACGGTGCTGGTCTGTGCAGCCTCCCGACAGGACTCGAGAATCTTCGCAATTTCTCCTCACTGTACGCCGTTCCATGAAGGCAAATTGTAGTACATTTCGATAGGGACTCACGTCGATCCTTTGGCAGATCGCTCGCATCCAACAACTTCACTACGAACGCTGCAATCGACTGCTCTCAGCTTCCGAGATCGCTGGTCAGTCTCAACTTGAGCATGAACCACCAACTCAGGATCCCCAGAGGACTAGACGCACTACCCCTGCTTGCCCAGTTGTACGTGGGAGTCTTCCTGTCTGTCTCTAGATCACGCAGCATGCTCACTGAAAGCGCGACACTTGGATACAGGGATTTGTCTGGAAACGAGTTTGACGGACAAGTCGACGCCTCGCTGCTGTCGTCCAGTCTCACGTCTCTGTATCTCGACAACTGCCAGCTGAAAGCGCGTCCGACACATATTGAGAGGCTGCGACGGCTTCAGACTTTGTACGTGAGGGCGGTTCGTGTGGTTTTGTATAGAGTGCGCCTTGACGTGAACGGAATCTGTAACAGGTCTCTCAAGAACAATCCGCTTGTCGGTGAATTCCCAGTTGGAGGACTCTCAGTCATGACAACACTGTGAGAATTCTTGAAGTATTCAGACAGTATCGTCTTGGTCGTGGCTAACACTTCTGTAACTCTCTCGTAGACTCCTGGACGGGACGAAAATCACAAGGGTTGCATCCTTCCCAGCCTCCCCCTCGTCGCTCGAGAGATTGTACGTGGGAAATGCTAGTTTTTCGCTTCCCAGTCTTTTATTCTCATCTCTCACCCTGCTCACATGGTTTGGCTCGCGAATGTACAGTTCGTGTCTAAACTGTACTGAGCTAACGTTCTTGCCACCGCTTCCCGTGTCCATAAACACACTCAGTCTGTCTCATATCCCCATGAAGTCCATCGCCAAGGGGACCATTCCGACCACGGTGCGATTCCTGTACGTATGATGGAACTGCTGCCTTGCACACTCCTGGTATATGGAGACTCATGGTCGAGTTCACAAACGTTCTTAGGAGCATCACCAACGCGAGTTCGCTCAGCACAGTTCCAGATGACGTCTCGCTCCTGACTGACATTTCGGAGCTCACCATGTCGCGCTGCAACCTCACGGACTTCCCATCGCACGCAGGCTTCCAAAGGCTAGAGAAACTGGAGCTGGCTCAGAACCGCCTGCAGTTGTTCTCGATCGCCAACGCAACAAAGCTCACGCAGCTCAACCTCTCCCACAATGCGCTCGACAAGATCCCGCCTACGATTTTTCACTTGGCTGCGCTTGAGCGTCTCCACCTCGAGGGCAATCCCATCCGCGGGTTCCAGCCCAGCCAGTCGGAGCTCGCCTTTCTCATGAAGATCCCGTTTCTCAGTATGGACCAAGAACAGTTCAGCAGCGAATGCAAGTCGCCCACGCGGATTAAGCAGTTTACAGTCTGTCCCTCCCATGTTGGGGGAGACGAGCCAGCCGAAAGCCTCGGCGATGACACGGCCAACATTGCAATCACGAAGACAGAGATGGAGCGGTCATCGTCAGGGTGGATCATCGCGCTCGACGTCTTGCTCGCGATCGGTATCGTGGTCGCGGTCGCACTGATCGTGCGCCGCGACAAGCGCGAACGCCGCCAGCGGTTTAACGCCGAGAGAAAGAATATTTACGACACCCTGGCGGCGCAACGCAGCCCGAGAATGACGACGCTGGACGTGAATGAACTGGCGGCGTTTCGACTCGAGATGGACGCGCTGGTCAAGAGCCGCCGCATCGCCACGGGCTCGGCGAGCGAAGTGTGGCTTGCGATCCACGCAGCCAAGCGCGTCGCCGTCAAGCAGCTCATACCCGACGAAGCCACGCCGGAAGCCGTGCAGCGGTTTACCCACGAAGGCAAGCTGCTCTCGGAGCTGAGCCACCGTCATATCGTGGCGTTTGTCGGTGTCGCGTGGACCGACACGACAGACCTGGCGCTTGTGACCATCTTCGCCGGGAAAGGAGATCTCAGCACCTACCTCAAGACTGCGCCGCGTCCAGCTGACGGCGACTGGGACGTGGCCAAGCTCAAGATGGCACTCGGCGTGGCCGAGGCTCTCGTGTACTTGCACTCGCTCTATCAGCCCGTGCGCCACCAGAATCTTCAGTCGCGGAACGTACTGCTTGACGACCAATTCAAGACCATGGTCGCTGGATTTGATTGTGCGGTGCGCGCACGCAGCGTCGCAAGCAAGGCCGTTGACGATGGGTCTCTCGCCTCGCGTGTCGGCTCGGTGCGATGGCTCGCACCAGAGATCTTGAGCGGCTCGCCGTACGACGCGTCAGTCGATATCTTTTCGTTGGGTGTCGTGCTTAGTGAACTCGACACGCACGCACTTCCGTATGCGGCCGTACAAGACGAAACCGGCCAGCCGATGGGCGACGAGGAAATCAAGTCGCGTGTTGCGGACGGTACGCTGCGGTTGGCGCTGTCGCCGACGTGTCCACGATTGGTCCACGAGCTCGCGTTGCGGTGCAGCAGCTTTGAGCCAAGCGATCGGCCTCGTGCAGAAGAAGTCGCGAACGCACTGCGCGAGATCCATGGTGCCCGTGTCCGAGAGCAAGCAGCGACCAGCACTTCCGTATGAATTGAGAACACGTAGGCCGATAGAACGAAAACACGACACGGGGGCTTTTTGTATTTCCACTTCGGATGGATGCGAACCGCCTAGGTAATGGGTACAATACTGACTCGTGTAGGATTGTACTGCACCCAGTATTCGCATACGCGCACACCCGCACACACTGTACTGTAACCAGGGAGGAGATTGGGTGAAGAAAAGTCCCATTGCACGGCTGACTGAGTCCGTCAGCTGCGTCTCCACCACCGTCTTCATTTGCGGGCTCCTTAGACACTCCCCCAACCAACCCAGTGTAGCCAGCTCACCCATTGCTCATCCGCTTCTCTTTTCTCTTCGCACAGGAGATGGGAGGTGATGGACATATACATGCTCAGTCTGATGTGATAACACAGCCGTCTCGGGTCGAGGGCACACCAGGCATTTATCGATCTGACACCCGCCACACATTGTCGAAGAGTCCAATCGATCGCCATGCGAGCGGCATTGACCATCTCAGTCTTTTTGGCTCCGTTCCTATTGCTGTCTGTGCTCGCTGGCGCGACACCCCTCGCGACCCAGCGGGAATGTACGCCTCAAGAGATTCACTCGTATGAAGACTGGCGACAGCAGCGTCTGCCGCCAAAGTGCAGCGTGCAAAAAACATTCAACGTATGCGACGACGAGTGCCCAAGGCGCCCAACTGTACACAACCATTCGAGGGCATCGACACGGCAGCCAAGATAGCTCTGGGCGTGTGCGAAATCTGGCGTCCGGTCGCGACGAATGGGTACATGCCCAAGATTGCAACTGGGCTGGCCAACTGCACCAATAAACAACTCGACGACTGGCGTGAACAGCGCAAGCTCACGTTGTTTGACGAGTGCAGTAGCAACGCAACGCGAGCCGAAGGCTGCACAGACGCGTGCGTCTACGTGCTCGAGACTGGGATCACGAACGCGTCCGTTTGTGCCGACAAGAGCGGGTACGGACTTGGCGAGGCTAGCAAAAGCGGCCTCATCAATTGCCTACGAGTTCGTGGCGACAGACTCGTCGACAACAAGGTCTTGAACACGGTTGTGAAGGGAGACGGTAGTACGACGACGTACGTGGCCTCGACCGCACCCGTATCAACCACCAAGCCGCCAGCACCCAGTGCAGTTTCTGGCTCGGCGCGATCGCTGATGTCCACGCTCGCGGCCGTGTGTGCTATGCTTCTTTCGCTGGCGATGGCGTAGTCCTACCTGTAGCTCATGCAGTATCCCCACATCAACAGACCAAATCAGCACAGTCGTGGGAGGTTCATTTGCCTTCGCTACTCTTTCTCCGACCTGCCTCTGTCTTCTTCAGCCTTGCCTCGAGGGCAGGAGCTGTCCAGTGAGAGACGGCACCAATCTTCCTCTCACCTGACCGACCTGATCGGGGCTTTGTCCAGTCATGGATATCCGATACGAGGCCTGCGCTGGCAACTGCTGCGTTTCCATGTGGAATACGCTACACTCACCTCGAACAGAATATGTCCACGCACGAGTGCCTTGATGCGTAGGAGGAGCCAATTTAGCTTTTCTGCACAAGTGGACACAGTATTGAAACGCTGTCGACGACGCGTGGATCATTTGTTGATTGACCGACACAACTGACAGCGAAAACCTTTTGCTGTACGAATGTACGGCAAATGGGTAGTTTCACTTGGGTTTTGTATGCATCACTGAGTTTGCCCCATGCCTCGTCGCCCCGGCTTGACTGCATTATAGTCGGCTCGTGTGGCGTTGCATTGATCTTAATCAACTGTTAAAACAGTGAAACCAGCGTCCAGCATTACATACACACATACTGAACACTTGCATATAACCAGTCCAGGAAGGGGAGATTGGGTGGCTGACGGTCCCACTTCAAGGGTGAGTTGGCTGACTGACGGGGACTCTCTTTCACTGTCGACGCGCCATACAGAGATGTGAACACGAAAAGACTCGTTCCGACTTGCGCGGTGCGAACCCACAGCGTAGCCAGCTCACCCTGTGTTCATCCTCCTTTCTCTTCTCTTCGCGGGGAAGATGGGAGTTGATAAAGAGCCAACGCAGCCGTCTTAAAAATTGCACCGCAGACTATCACGGGCATTTCCCGATCTGCACACACTATCCAAGAGTCCAACCGATCGCCATGAGGGCTGCATTACCCGTCTCTCTCTTTCTGGCTCCGTTGCTTCTGCTGCTCGTCGCTGTGACTCCCCTCGCTGCTGAGGAGTGCGCGTCCGCAGAGGTTCAAGCACATGAAGACTGGCGACTGCAACGTCTGCCGCCAAAGTGCACCGTACAAGAAGCATTCTTTGCGTGCGACGACGACTGTCACTCCGCCTTCCAGGCGATCATGGCTAACTCATCCAACTGTACGCGACCATACGAGAGCATCTACACGGGGTCCAAGAATGACCTCGAATTCTGCGACAACTTGCGTTCTCGTGCCGCGAATGTGTACATGCCGAAGGTAGGAAGGGGACTGCCCAGCTGCACCAAGGAACAACTCAACGAATGGCGCAATAAGCGCAAGCTCACGTCATTCACCGAGTGCGGCAGCAACGCCACGAAAGCCACGGGCTGCTCGGACGCGTGCCTCCGAGTGCTCGAGACTGGGATCGCCAACGCGCCCGCTTGCGCCGACAAGAGTGGGTATGGACTCGGTGAGGCCAGCAAACCGGGTCTCATCAAATGCCTGCGTGCACGAGGCGACAAGCTCGCCGACAGCAAGGTCTTGAACACGGTCGTGAATGGAGACGGCAGTGCTAGTACGGGTACGAATACGACGAGCCAGGTGTCGACCGCGCCACCGTCAACCACCAAGTCGCCAGCACCAAGTGCGGCTTCTGGTTCGACGAAATCGCTGGTGTCCGTACTCGCGATCGTGTGTGCCATGCTTCTTTCGCTCGCGATGGTGTAGTCCTATCTGTAGCTAACCCTAGAACAGAACAACTGCGCACGGTGTACCAACGCTGTTCGATGGTGCGTGCAGCCCGATTGAGTGTACCCGTACCTGCACGCTTGTCGGGGCCAATGCAACCGACCGCGGTGAGTTGATGATCGGAGGTCTCGATGCATCAGGATGCCTGAGAATTCAGTTGTTGATTAGAATCTGGCTTGTTTTTACGAGACTACTTTGACGTGGGGTTATCAGTCCACTCCATAGACATCGCGAGCGTTGTGGCGACTACAGCGGCGACCGAAAGGGCGCTCACAGCCATGGTCTTGCAGGCACCTGACTTGGGAGCTGCCGTGGTCGAGCCAGGCGCCGCCGCTGCCGAATCGGATGGCGCAGGCGTGGATTTCTTGAGCACGATCGACTCGGTTTCCTCATCCAATTTCTCGCCAAATGCCTGGAGTCTCTCTTCCAGCTTCTTGGAGAACGAGGGGTAGATCTTGTTGCCCTTGCCGTAGATAGGCACCACGAGTTCATTGACCTCGTTGGGCGGGATTCGTTTGGCAATGGCCTCTTCAATCGGCTTCTGCGCATTCTCGAGCATCGTCTTGAGCTCGGCACTCCCGCTCTCCTTGGCAATTGCATACATCTGACCAAACTTCCGAGTTTGCCTGCTGGAGCGCAAGTGCCTTTCTCTGGCACCCGCCCTGACCGACACCAAGTTATCGCGCGCGCCTCGCTCGGAAGCTTCAGCGCGTGACAGCGACAACGACGCCAGCTCCGATGGAGACGGAAGGGGATCCTCCCGTCTCCA
>JAADXL010000286.1:0-35872 GCA_023337755.1 Pythium aristosporum
CTCGCTTTACTTGGCTTTTGGCTCGACATTCTTGATGAACTTGGCTGGGTTCCCGCCATAGATCGTCATGGGCGGCACGTCCTTGGTCACGACGCTGCCTGCGCCAATGATGGCGCCTCGGCCAATGGTCACGCCGGGCATGACCACCGTCTTGCCGCCGATCCACACGTCGTCTTCAATCGTCACGGGCAAAGCACGCAGCTTGCGCGTGGCCCGCTCCTCGGGGTCCATCGGGTGCGTTACGCCGTAGATGTGGACGCCCGGACCGATCCAGATGCGTGAGCCAATGCGGATCTCTCCTTCGTCCAGCAAGACGCAGTCGAAATTGAGAAACACGTCGTCGCCCAAAAAGATATTGGATCCATAGTCGCAACGGAACGGCGCGCGGATCGTCACGTTCGTGCCCATGGCCCCGAGGAGCTGTCGGAGGAGCGCAGGGCTTTGTGGCGAGTACGCGGACGTCGCATTGAACTGGTCCGTGAGCGATCGCGCGCGTTCGATCTCGGCCTCGAGCTGCGCGTCTTCGTAATAGTACTCGCCGCTCTGCATCAGCTCCTTGGCCGTCTGCGCCATGGTCTCTTGTCTCTCTCTCTCTCTCTCTGTTGGGAAGACGAAGGATTTGGAAATGACGCCTTGGAGAGAAGGTTGAATCTTGGAGAGACCCACAATTCTAATGACACCAAGCAAGCGAAGTGGAGGGTGGGATGCGCAGCCAATGCAGAGACTTGCGACAGCCATTGGGAGAGACACGGCAAACTCTTGGGGATGGGGAGAAAGAAGAGAGAGCAAATATTGATTAGATTGCGAACTTAATGGCGCCGCTCGTCTCATGGACTTGTCCGAGTGCGCGGCAAAGTGGCAGTGCGTGAGAATGCGGCCGACCATGCGGCTGCGGGGCGTGAAGCGGATCTACGGCTTGCTGCGGTATTAGAGCGGGATCTTGTCGCGCCACTCGCACAGCGGAAAGGCGGTTCGATCACGGCGTCTTGGCGCAGGGAACCGAAGAGCTACTTCAGGGACTGTCTTCTCCGCGTCGCCTCTGGCGTCAACGGAGCTAGGACTTCAACATGAGATTACGGTGGTGACAAGTTGAGCAATGTGAGCAGGGCGACTCCCCCTGCAGCAAAGGGAAACGAAAGAAGGGAACTCCACCATAATCCCATGTTGAAGTCCTGGCTCTGATGACGCACACGTGACTGAAATGACTCACGAGAAATCAGCCAATAACTTTGACTGGAAGATCTCCAGGATCCACTATGCCACTCCAGCAGCTACACACCGAACGCCATGACGACCGAGAAAGACAAGATGCTGCGTGGAGAGCTCTACCTGGGTAGTGACCCGTCGCTCATCGCGCTGCGGCGGGTCGCGCGCATCCACGTCAAGCAGCTCAACGACTCGGAGGCGCACACGCCCGAAGCCACGGCCATCATGAAGCAGCTCTTCGGTTCCCTGGGTCAGGGCGTCGTGATCGAACCGCCATTCCGCTGCGACTATGGCACCAACATTTTCCTCGCGGACGGCGTCTACATGAACTTTAACTGCGTCCTGCTGGCTGTGTGCGAGATCCGCATTGGCGCGCGCACGTTGTTTGGGCCGGGCGTGCAGGTGTACGCGGCGAACCACCCGTTGGACCGCAAGACCCGAACGACGACCGGATTGGCGGCGGGCTAGCCTATCACGATCGGCGAGGACGTCTGGGTTGGCGGCAACGCCGTCATCTTGCCGGGCGTGACCACTGGCGACGGCGCGGTCATTGGCGCCGGCAGCGTCGTGACCAAGGACGTGCCGCCGATGACGGTCTATGGCGGGAACCCCGCCAAGTTTATCAAGAACATCGAACCAGACGCCACGTAAAATAATGAATAATGCGGGGGTCATCACACATGCACTGTGCCCAACCGATTCCTTGTGCACAAATTAACAGAGCGTTCTGTAGTGGCGTGTCGCGGCAGTATGCCTTCTGTGTGTTGGTGGTGCCAATGCGTGTGGCTGTTAAGACTCAATGGACCAACGTTCTTTGTGCACCGAGGGACGGCCTCTCTCTCTCTCTCTCTTTCTCACACACACACAATGTAATGAAGATTGAAGTGTTGGCCCTGTTTCTCAGAGGATATGAAGAGCTCCCATGCATGCTGTTCCTGCCTTGCGTGGACTCTGGTAGTGCAAGGCAGGGTACTGTGCTGCACTATGAGAGTGGTTCTCTTCGCATACACCAATGACGGTCTTCTCCGCGTCGCAGGGGCTCCCCCTGCAGCTCGGTTTGGTTTTAGGAGCTTACGATTGCGAAATGACCACTAAAGAGTTTATCCCAAATCAACAGAAAACGAATCTGAGCATGCAATATGTGTATCCAGTCCACCGCAGTGAGCAACCACCGCTGGAGATCTGTCTTACGTAGAAGTTGGAGAAAGAGAGAGCGGGGGTCTGAACGGCCAGAGCGTTGTCGTGGCTCTGGTGTCCATAGCGACGTTGGCAAGAGGATCAGCCATGGCATTGTGTATTGCTTCGCATCATGGGCACTCACTCGCTCTAGCGTAGCGCTGGGGCTGGGGAAGGTAGTGCTGTGGCCACGAACGCCTCGAGAAGCTGTAGCACGTTCGAGCGGTCGATAAATGGCTCGGAGACGGAGCACAAAAACCGAATGAGTTCAGCCTCGAGGTCGGACGCCTCGCATCTCGACGTCAGCTCTCTTTTGATCAACCGCACGGCGTGCGGCGTGATTCTCATCGTGGGATTGATATCTGTGCGGACCCTGTAGCACAGTTCTGTGAATGGAGAGGCCGCCCGCTTCTTCTTGTTCCTCCGGTTATCCCCTGCAGCGTGCTGCTGCCCGCTCGACGGCAAAACCCGAGGCATGGTCCTTCAGCTCCAGTCCACAAGTGCGGCGAAACAGCGAGCCGCACGACACTCCCTGGAAGTATCGAAGGCAGGAAGGTTCCTGCCAGGCCGTCTTTGGAACCTTATCCAGTTTGTATAGCTTCAAAGCACCGTGTCACTTCTATATAACTCTTATATAATATAACTGCATGTATTTATTATGATTTACTTTTCGATTTGAAAGATTATAAATTGTCAATATCAGTATAGCAGGGAGGTTCTTAGAGGCGCTATAAACTACAGACCCGGACTCGTTCCATATTCTGCTGGAAATTTCGTGAGTTCTGAGTAAGCTTCCATGAAATTGACGGGACTTCAACACTGGAATTGCGAAGCGACCACATCCACGCCGCGTTCTCGACCCCAGTGTCGACGCGATGGTCACCGAGCAGTATATCCTGCCGGACTGGTACAGAAAGTATGCAGCAGTGCGGGACGTGCTCACGCAAATAGGGTAGAGGGAGAATGAGAGACGCGAGCTCAAAGTCCCCGGCGCTCCCCCGAGACGGGGAACGCACAAAGTCCTAGCCAGAGAGAGAGAACGGCACATGCGCTGGCAAAGCAAGGCGATAAGACCGCTCGGGAATGGAGATGATGTGTAAAATGGCTGTGCTCCCAACAGGGATGTTTGGCGAAGGTGTCGCGGTCTGCAAAGCCACTGCACCGTCAAGCCAATCTCGAAGGGGCCGTCTCGCACTATGTCGATGCCGCCCAGGCGTGTACGGCTCCCCCAAAAGGACTATTTTTGCCAAAAACAGTAAGGCACCAGACACTTGCCATAATCCCATGTTGAAGTCCTGGCTCTGATGACGCCGCTGGTGACTAAATTACTCAGGACAAACCAGCCAATGACACGAGGCCACTTGAACCAGAAGTTCTTGAGGATCCCCATTCTCCATCCCAACACCTACGCATCCACTGTGACACCATGGCGACCGAGAAAGACAAGATGCTGCGCGGAGAGCTCTACCTGGGCAATGACCCGTCGCTCATCGCGCTGCGGCGGGTCGCGCGCGTCCACGTCAAGCAGCTCAACGACTCGGAGGCGCACACGCCCGAAGCCACGGCCATCATGAAGCAGCTCTTCGGCTCCCTGGGCCAAGACGTCGTGATCGAACCGCCATTCCGCTGCGACTATGGCACCAACATATTCCTCGCGGACGGCGTCTACATGAACTTCAACTGCGTCCTGTTGGATGTGTGTGAGATCCGCATTGGCGCGCGCACGTTGTTTGGGCCGGGCGTGCAGGTGTACACGGCGAGCCACCCGTTGGACCGCAAGACCCGAGCGAGCGGATTGGAGACGGGGAAGCCCATTACGATCGGCGAGGACGTCTGGGTCGGCGGCAACGCCGTCATCTTGCCGGGCGTGACCATTGGCGACGGCGCGGTCATTGGCGCTGGCAGCGTCGTGACCAAGGACGTGCCGCCCATGACTGTGTACGCGGGGAACCCCGCCAAGTTCATCAAGGCGATCGAGCCGTCGCAAGAGTAGAGTAGGGCTACTGATATTAGGATCGAGTTCATCCATGAGTCATGGATGAATGCCTTGGACCCTGATACAATAAAGATGCCCATCGCTTGTGAGGGGATTCTGAGACCCAGGCTGGGACCCAGCAGACATGACTGTCCCCTTATCCATGTGAATCAGATGGAGAAGGTGGAGGCTCTTTGAGTCAACAGGCGTGATCACTGAATGGCGTACCTGTCGTGTTGATGCCGGTACTTCAACTGCAAGGCGTGGGAGTCTCATGTCTTGCGGTTGAAGATCCGGCCTGAGGGACGATGCAGCGCTGTCGACGATTGGGCGTCCACAGCCAATGACAACCGGACAAGTCAGCACCGTCACCCAGGTATCAATCCCTGCGAGACGGCACGGTCATCAAGCGTGTCATTGCGAATTCTTCCACGCCACCACCAAGTCCCTTCAAGAACCACCTCTCCACCCCTGCACCCATGGCGACCGAACGGGAAAAGATGCTGCGTGGGGAGCTCTACACTGTGGATGCGGAGCTCGTCGAGGGCCTCAAGCGCGCGCGTCGACTCACGAACCAGTTCAACGAGACCCCGGCGTTCACGCCCGAAGGTCCGGCCGTCCTCCGAGAGCTCTTCGGGGCCATGGGCAAGGGCGTCACGATTCGCGCGCCGTTCCGGTGCGACTATGGCACCAACATTTTCCTCGGAGACGGCGTCTACATGAACTTTGAGTGCCTCATCCTCGACGTGTGCCCCGTCCGCATTGGCGCCCGCACAATGTTCGGCCCGGGCGTCCACATCTACACGGCGACGCACCCGACGGACCCGGAGCTGCGCGCCACGGGCGTCGAGAGCGGCAAGCCCGTGACGATCGAGGAGGACGTCTGGATCGGCGGCCGCGCCGTGATTGTGCCCGGCGTGACCATTGGCAAGGGCGCCATTATTGCTGCGGGCAGCGTCGTGACCAAGGACGTGCCGCCCATGACCATCTACGGCGGGAACCCCGCCAAGTTCATCAAGGCCGTTTCAGCCGAGGAGGACAAGTGATACGAACAGGGTAAGATAACGGTTCGTAGCTGTTTCAAACATATGATACGAACCAGGTGAGATAGCAGTTCGTAACGAATCTGAGTACAGCTTTGCACGTTTGCGTGATCAATACTATTAACTTTGGCGGGAACTGAGATCCCAAAACCGAAATTCTCTGTTTTCAGAATGTGGAATTTTAAGAATGGGGGTATACTACGCATTCCGGCAGAAGAAAACTTGGAAAATTTGGCACTCGCACATCCCAAATCACGCGGATCTGGATGGGGAATCCAGGTCCTCGCGTCGCAGCAGACTTGTCACGTTCATTCCGCTTCTGGATAGGGTCTTCTATTCGGGTATCACTTTGATTGAGCAAAGGTGTCCTGGCTATGTGCGTGGCGTTGATGCTGGTTCAGTCTCTGCTGTGATTGGATCCTTTCGTAGCCAATGAGCTCCTCGTCTCTCTGCCCTGTCATCCTCTGCACCCATGTCCACATGACCATTGGCCACTGTCATCGACGTTCCGCTTCTTGGGGGGCGTCCTCTCCTCCTCCTCGTTCTCCCCTCCGCCAGTCCTCCTCGTCCGCCATCGTCACGGCAGCACAGTCGATCCCGCCGGCTTCCCCACGGATCTCCTCTCGCCATGGCTCCTCCGGCCTCCTCCTCTGCGGCCTCCACGCCCCATGGCCACGCCTACCGCAGCAAGCACCTCCGCCCCAAGGCGCTTGTCCTCCCGTCCTCTCCGGCCTCGGACACGGACAGCTTCTCCTCGGGCGGAGAAGAGGACCTGCTCCGCTCGTCCTCCTCCGCGTCGCTCTGGAACGCCCACGCCCACCACCACTTCCAGCGCACCGAGACCTTCACCTCGGGCGCGGACGCCGTCCTCCGTGTGGCCGGCAACCTCAGCGAGAGCGTCTTTGTCTACCCGCTGCTTAGTGACACTACTACCAGCTCCTCTGTGGAGGACGCCCCCACCCGCGCGCGAGTGACCAAGCTCGAGATCCGCGCGGGCGCGGCCGACGCCGTGCGCGGCGCGCTCGCCGTCGGCGCCTCGGCCTCGGCGCTCGTGCCGTCGCAGACGCTGCCGCTCTTCCTGCCCAACCTCTTCGTCATCGCGCAGGCGCAGACGCCCGCCGTCTTCCATGTGGCGTGCGAGGCGCTGCGCCAGGACCTCGCGACCGGCTCGTCCTACGAGGCCGTGTACGCGCTGCAGCACGCCGGCGCGCTGCTGCTCAACTCGTCGAGCCCGCAGGAGCTCCACGACCTCGCCGTCGTCGCGCACGTCGCGGCGCAGCGCCTGCACAAGCTGCTCGTGCACTTCTACGACGGCGCGCGCGTGGCCCGGGAGCGCTGCAAGCTGCAGCTGCTCACGCCCGCGGCGCTGCAGCTGCTGGCGGACACGGAAAAGAGCCCGTCGCCAAGTGAGACCTTGAACGCGGCCGAGCAGGTCCAGAACGTCATGGACGATCTCTTCCCCGTGCTGCAGAAGCAGTACAAGATCTACGAGTACCACGGCGCGGCCGACGCCGAGAGCGTCGTCGTGGTCATGGGCGAGGCCAGCGCGGCCGTGCAGGCGGCCGTCGCGTACGAGCAGATGCTCGGCGCCAAGGTCGGCGTGCTCCACGTGCGGCTGCTGCTGCCGTGGTCGCATGCGCTCTTCGCGGCGGCACTGCCGGCCACGGTGCAGCGCGTGGCCGTGCTCGAGAACATCTCGACCAACGCCTTCGCCTTCCAGCGCGGCCTGCTCACGCAGAACGTCTCGGTCTTCTTCCACTCGCCGCACTGGACGCAAGCGCACTCGCCCGTGGTGCGCACGGGCGTCTACGGCGGCGTCTTCCGCAACTACGGCTTCTCGCTCGGCATGGGCCGCGCCGTGCTGGCGCACCTGTCGGCGTCGTCGTCGCGCCGCTCGTTTGTCGTGGCCAAGTCCGAGGCGCTGTACGAGGCGGCCCTCGAGACGGCCGCCGTCTTCCCGCAGCTCGACGTGGTCTACGGCGCCGAGTACGATCTGGATGGCGGCTCGGACGCCTTCACCAAGCAGTACCTCTTCTGGGGGTACGACGAGCCGCACCAGCGCGGCGCGCCGCTCGACGCGCAGTACACGGCCACGCTCCACTTGCTCGAGCGCAACCCGTCCACGCAGGTGCACGCCGTCGTGAGCCACAGCACGCCAGTCGCCAGTCGCCGCTCCGTTTCGACGCTCGAAGTCCGTGTGGCGCTGGCCGGCGGAAGCGGCGGCCTGCAGCAGGGCATTGAGCAGGCCGACGTAACGGTCGTGACGCGCGTCGAGCTGCTCCAGCAGCTGGACGTGGTCGCGAGCGTCAAGCCCCACGGCACGCTGCTGGTCCACACCAACTGGAAGACGCTCGACGACATGGACGAGACCCCGCAATTCAAGCAGCAGCTCGCGGCCAAGCGCGTGCAGCTGCTCGTGGTCGATCTCGATGAGCTCCAGAAGCGCGTCGAGGACGACGCGATCGCGAGCGTCGCGTCGCAGGTCGCGTTCCTCAAGGCCGCCAACCTCTACGACGAGCGCGTGGCGTTCGCGCTGCTCGCGCGCCAGTTTGCGCCGGCACAGCACGCGACGCTCCGCGCGTTCGTGTCGGCCGTGTGGGGCGACGTTGTCGCCATCGCGTACCCGCTCGCCGAGTGGCAGTCGTACGGAAGCGAAGAAGAGGAGCCTTCCGAGCAACTCCCTGTGCTCGCGGCGCTTGCGCCCAGCAAGATCTCGCACTCGGTCGCGGCGCCGTCGACGGCCAAGCGCAGTCGCCGCGCTGTCGTGTCCTCGGCCACGCAGACGGCGTGGAAGTTTGTGTTCCCTGAGACGTTCGCGGCGCGTCACGGCGTGCGCGACCACGTGGCCGACGTCGTGCACGTGACGAAGTGGGAGCGACTCACGCCAAGCGACTACTCGCGCAACGTCTTCCACGTCGAGATGGACATCACCAACACCAAGATCAAGTACGCCATCGGCGAGGCGCTCGCTGTGTTTGCCCACAACGACCGCGCCGACGTGCTGACGTTCCTGAGGAGCTACGGCATTGAAGACCCCGAGGCGCTCGTGACGCTGCCCGTGGCCGTCAAGGCCAAGAAGGGCCAGGCACGCGCCTCTGAGCCAATGGAAGAGACGCTCACGTACTTTCAGCTCTTCAGCCAAGTGCTCGACATCTTTGGGCGTCCGTCCAAGAAGTTTTACGAGGCTCTCCACGCGCGCGCGACCGACGACAAGCAGAAGGAGACGCTCGCGCTGCTGCTGGACGCCGAGGGCAAGGACGAGTACAAGCGCCGCGTGGACGAGACCACGACGTTTGCCGAGCTGCTGGAAGAGTTCTCGTCGGCGCGGCCCACGATGGAGGATCTCCTCACACTCGTGCCGCGCATCAAGCCGCGCCACTACTCGATCGCCTCGAGCATGAAGATGAACCCGACGAGCGTGCACTTGCTGGTCGTGGTCCACGACTGGACGACGCCCAGCGGCAAGTACCGCATCGGCCAGGCCACCAACTTCCTCAAGGACGTGAAGCCCGGCCAGCGCCTCTCGGTCGCCGTCTGCTCGTCCGTCATGAAGCTGCCCGTGAACCCGCAGGACCCGATCATCATGGCCGGTCTCGGTACAGGTATGGCGCCGTTCCGCGCGTTCATTCAGGAGCGCGCCTTCCTCAAGGCGCAGGGCGTCAAGGTCGGCCCCGTTGCCCTCTACTTTGGCTCGCGCAGCAAGGCGCAAGAGTTTCTCTACGGCGACGAGCTCGAGCAGTACGAGCGCGAGGGGCTGCTTACGCACTTGCGCTGTGCCTTCTCGCGCGACCAGGCCCACAAGATCTACATCCAGGACCGCATCGCCGAGGACAAGGAGATCCTGGGCGACTACCTGCTCAACAAGAATGCGCACTTCTACCTGTGCGGCCCCACGTGGCCCGTGGCCGACGTGCGCGAGGCGCTGCTCGCGGCCATCATGCACGAAGGCCAATTCGACCGCAAGCAGGCCAACGCGTACATTGAGCGCATGCGCGAGCAGGGCCGCTACGTGCTCGAGGTCTATTAAGAGACCTCGCCAGAGTCTGAGCTAGGGATAGTTTTGAGCTCGAAATGAATGACAGTGTTTTTGGTTCTCTCTTTCAGTGGGTCATGGAGTGTTCTGTTTGCTCCCACATCTTGGCAAACGCTTCGTGGAGAGGTCGCGACGGACCGTGGCCGTCCACCACGAGCTCATAGTCGGGGTGGTCGATCCTGCTGGCGACCTCGGAGAGGAGCTGTGTGTTTTTCGAGAGACCATACAAAAATCAAGTCCAATGTGAGAAAGTACATTCCAGACAGAGAACGCGAAAGCGGCAAACGTACGGTGGGCAATTGCTGCAGTTTTTCGTCGCGGTAGGCGTTGTACTCGCGCTCGCTTTGAATCAAGTGCCGATACCTCTCAAAGCACGTGATGCCCTGGGCTTTCCCCAGCAATTCCCCCTGTTCGTAGGCGTCGTGATCGTCGTCCTCGTCCTCGATCGTGTCGTTTTGCCACAGCCGCTGGGCGTCCTGCCACGTGGGGGCCGCTGCGTGGCGTCGTCGCCCAAGGGACGCAGTCGTGTCCTCGCTATCCGCCTTCTCCTCTTCGTCGCTTTCGCTGTCCGAGAGGCACGGCACGTCGTCCGCGTGGGTACTCAACGGCGGCACGAAGCCGTCGCTCGCGTCCCACACGCTCGGGTACAACTGCTTGTCGCTATGTGTCGCAACCCCAAGCTCCACTGGCGGCTGTCCGCACTGCAGCAGTGGTGGAGGCCCTCGCCCGCGCTCCGTGCGTGGCTGGAATCGATCGGAGAGACGCAGGAACCCTTTTCGGAGACTGCGCAGACTGCGCGTGCCAACCCCCGTGTCCAGTTGCAGTCCCCAGTGGCGCGGTGTCGAGCGAAAGACGCGCTGCGGCCGAAGGGGGAACCACATGAGCGTCTCGCGCATGGCGTTCACGCGTACCAGCGGCCGCACGGCTGCGCTCGGCCGCAGAAACACGTCGCGTGGAAGCATCTCGAGTGTCGTGGGCATGGTCAGCTCCTGCGGTGGCAAGACGGAGGACGCATCCGTCTGTTCTTCGCTTACTCTGCTGCTGCACTCGTCCAGTGCCCCGCACCGCAGTTGCCGCGTCCTTTCAAGCGGCACGTACGTCGTGAGCGGCGGCAGCTCTAGCGGCTCATGGCCGGCGACCAGCGCAGCGTCTCGCTCGCGCAGAGGGAAGAACCCGAACGGATCGCAGTGCAAGTCCCAGTCGCCGGCCGCGATTGCGATCGGCTCCCGCGTGCGAAGGTCCTTCTCCTCGACCAGCGGGAAGCTCTCCAAGTAGATCCGTGGCGGCGCCACGTCCGTCGCGGCTGCCGCTGCTACGGTCGTGGTCGTGGTTGTTGTCGTCTCTCGGCCCTGGGCGAGCCGCTGCCAATCTCTCGCCACCTTCTCTCGCACTTGCTCACGCGTGGTCGCGCTGCCGAGCCAATTGCGGATCTTTTCCAGTCGTGACTGCGCGCGGTTGCGCAGCACGACGGTGGAGATGGCCCGAACGAGTCGCTGCACAACGCGGCGGCGCCGTTCCCACAGGTCGTTCTTGTAGCTCTTGAAATCCGGTGCCAGTGCCGGTTGGAAATGCGCCGGCAGGGTCCCACGCGACAGCGACGGAGTGAGCGCGTGGGACGTCCTGGTCGTAAAGTCTTGCCGCAGCTTCTCACGCTCGGCACGCGCGAGTGTCTGCGCGTTCAGCGCGCGCATGTGCCACAGCAGCTCGAGTTGCTCGGGGGTGAGCAGCTCCTGGCCGAGCCGGATCTTGTCGCTCTGGAACTCGAGCTCCTTCTCCATCCTCTCGGTCTCCCCCAGCTCTTGCAGGAACGCCATCTCGCGGATCGCACGGCTCACGCTCGCGCGCTGGATCGCCGTGGTCTCTTCGTGGACGAGCACAGAAAAGCTGAGCACGGCCGGCGAGACGACCTCGTCGGTCTCGGGACTCGCGGCCGTGAGCGTAGCCTGCGCCGCGTCCTTTTGCTGCTGCCGCAGCGCGCGGTTCGCGTCGATGGCCTTCTTGAGGTCCTTGGGCTTGAGTTTGCCTGGCTGCTGCGTGAGCACAAAGTTGACGCTCGCCATGCTCGAGAGATCGCGCGGGATCTCGACACCATGGACGAATTCCTCGCTTGGCTGGTCTCCGCTATTACGAGGGTGCTGCTTGGAGGTAGGCGACTTGACGGGCGAGGCCCTGGGCTGCGCGTGGCGACTTGGCGGCCGCTGACTCGTCGTCACGGCCTCTGCAGTATCTGCCGTCCCATGGCTCGTCGACGAGCCGGCGAGCACGCACTGCAGCGGCTGGAAGCCCAGCTGCGACACGAGCAGCTCGACATCGGCTCGCGCCGTGGCGTATTGCAATGGCTTAAACTCGAACTCGATCCGCGTCACACCGTTGGCCGGGATCGTGCCGCGTAGTGGGAACACGGTGAAGGCCGCGTGCGGCGACACGACGCGCAGTTCGAACTCAAAGTCGATGGGCACGGAGCACGAGAGGTCGACGTGTTTCGAGACGGTCGTGCCCAGCGGCACGGCGCCAAAGTCCATGCGCGTCGGGAACGCCACGCGGTTCACGACGGGGTACGCGTGCAGCGGCACGAGCAGCGTGCTCAGCAGCGCAGCGTCGGCATTGGACGCGTACGCGACCTCTTCGCACTTGATCTGCACGCAGTCGTAGTAGTACTGGTACGCCGACGGCGAGCACGTCACGAGCAGTTCCTCGCATAGCCCTGGGCTGAGAAACGACTGGCGGGGCTGCGAGAAGCGCGCGCGAAAGACGCCGGCCGACGGCAGCGTGTAGTGGAGCCGCACGGGCTTGGCGCCGTTGTTGTGGACCCGCACGCGCTGCGTGGCCGGCGGCGCGTCGAGCGAGAAGCCGCCAAAGTGGACGCTCGCCGGCTGCGCGTACAGCAGCGCGCGTGGTGCTGAGGAAGAAGCTGAGCCACTGGGCGGCCGAGGCAAATCCGACGTCGCCATGGCTGCGAGAGATAGAGAGACTTACGACATGGTGTGACCTTTCGCGGGCAAAAGCAGAGATCTTTGTTAAGGTAGTACACGGTATCATCATCACATGAGGTCTCGCATGGACTCAGTGGCGGCGGCCGACTTGGCCAGCGCGTCCAGCAGGCTCTTGACCGTCTTGCTGCGCTGCCGCAGCGTCTTGCGCGCGTCGGCGTCGGGCTCCGACTTGAAGCTTGTGACGTGCTGGTGCATGAAGACGGCGAGCCCGTCGATCGTGAGCTGCGCCTTCTTGGTCTGCAGCAGGCGCTGGAAGATCTGCGCCATCTCCATCTCGTCGTCCATCTTCATGATGACCTCGAGCACGAGCTTAAGAAACAGTGCCGTCTTGTCCCCCACGGCCGTGAAGTCGATGACCTTGAGACACGAGAGCGACAGCGCGCCGCCCATGATGAGACCGGCGAGAAGCTGCGCCGCGTGCAAGAGCCGGCGCGGCGCGAGCGACTCGAGCTGCTTGAACGTGTCCCAGAACGCGAGCTGGAACGTGAACTTGTAGCGCGGGTCCATCTCGCAGAGCTTGAGCGAGAGCACGAGGTAGTACCGGTTGAACTGCGTCTCGTGGCCGCAGCAGTGCAGCACGACGCGCACGATCTCGCGCTCTTGCTTCTCCTTGAGGTGCAGCTGCAGCAGCCGCTCGTACGCGTCGAGGCAGTCGGACGCGCCCATGATGGCCACGAAGATGCGCTTGCGCACGTCCGTGTTCATGCGCTGCTTCTCGGCGAGTCGCAGCAGCCGGCTCTGGGCCTCGTCGTCGTCGGCCTCCGCCTCGCCCTTGGTCGTCTGCTGTTGCTGTGTCTGCTGCTGGAAGCCGACCCACGTGCCGCCGACGATCCACCACCGGCCGTCCTGCTCGGCGTGGAGAATCTCGTGGAGCGAGACACGCAGCGCCTGGTTGGCGTTGCCGCACCGCGACTTGACGCGGCCGAGCCACTTCTTGAGCGCCGTGAGGTCGAGCGCCGCGTGGGCCGCGTGCTGCTGCTTCTTGAGCTGCTTGGTCGGCTTCTTGAGGTCGTAGATGAGGTCGAGCACGAACCGCACGCGGTCGTCCGCGGCCGTGGACGTCGGGAGGGTTGACACCTTGAGCTGCACGGCCGCGACCATTTCTTTCAGCGCGTCGCTGTCGTCGGCCCGCAGCTGGTGGCCGCACGCGCGGAGCAAGTGGTGGATCAGCTCAATCTCCACGGGCGAAAACTGGTCCACGAAGCGGCGAAAGAGGTCGTAGATGAGCGTGCACTGCACGACGCCAAAGTTGTACAGCATGGCGACCAGCAGCAGCAGATTCACGGGCTCCTTGGAGGACGCTGCGTCGTCCTCTCCTTCCTCCTGGTCATGTCCCTTGGCCTTGGCGGCGTCGACGCTCTCAACGAGCCGCAGCACAAACTTCTCAAGAAAGAAGCCGCCGACCTCGCTGCCCACGCTGTGGTGCAGCGCCGCAACCAGCGCGCCACTCACTTTAACGAGCGGCGTGAGCACCAGGCCCGGGTGCACGCTCGTGTGCACGAGCTTGTCGAGCAGGACGCCGTTCACGGTCGCGCGGCCGCACTCGCGGTAGAGTTTCTCCATCTCGAGGCTGATGGACTCCATGTTAGTCTCCGAGATGCGGTTCAGCTGGCCGTTCACGCGCCGCGCGAGGTCGCGCAGGCCCTGCTCGTCCATGGACGACGACACGTGCTGGGGAGTGGCGGTGCTCTTGGTGGTACTGTCGTCCTGCAGCATTTGGCGACGCAGGTGCGGGGGAACGTAGGCCGATGGCTTGGCGGCGCCGTCGGTATTCTTGAGGACCGGACGGCCGTAGATGTCTTCCTCCACCTCGACAGGTTTGTCTTCCTCCTCTTCCTCCTCTTCCTCCTCTTCCTCCTCTGGCTCGGACCCGTCGACCTCAGACTCGGCCTCCTCCTCTGCAAACTCCTCCGCGCCCTCTTCGTCCTCTTCGTCCTCTTCGTCGGCGGTCGCCGCCACGTTCTTGAGCGTATTGCGCCGCACTTCCTCGTCCTCTTCGTCCTCGTCCTCCTCGTCGGACTGGAACGCCGCGAGGTCCTCGTCGGAATCGAGATCCGACTCGTCGGTCGGCAGCTCGTCCATGCCGCGCAAGAACGCGGCGTCCTCTTGCTGCAGCAGCGCAAACTCGCGACGCGTCTCCTCGTCCATCTCCATGTCACTCGGCAACTCGTCCATGTCCTCCTCTTCCTCCTCTTCCTCTTCCTCCTCCGCCGCCGCCCCTGTCGCCTTCTTCCGCTCCTTCACGACGCTCGAGATGCGGTCGAGCGTCGAGAGAAAGTCGGTAAAGTCCTCTCCCAGTCCGTCCTTGACGTACTCGCGCTGGAGCCGCTTGAGTCCGTCTTTCTTGCTCCCAAGGCCGAGGTTCTTCTCCAGCGCCTTGATCTCGGCGTCCTCCCGGCTCAACTCCTGCTTCTCGCCGCGCATGGAGCGGCCCGTCGTCTCCTGCACGAGCTCATGGAATCGGTTCTGAAAGCCTCCGCCGTTCTGGTTGCTGCTCCTGCTCGTGCTGGTGTGTGGCGGCCGCTTGCGCGAAGGACCATTATGCGCATTGCGCGGCTTGTCGTGGGCCGATTTCGACGCGGATTTCGCGACCGGCAGTGCGCTCTCGACGCGGAGCTTCTTATTCTTGCGCAGTTTCTTCTCGTTGCGCTCGAGCTTGCGCTTCTCCTTGCGCGAGAGAGCGCTGCTCGCCATGCTTCCGTAGTGTCGCCTTGGGATACCGGTTGATTGACACCAGTCACTTGCTGGACTCGAGTGTCCCGAAAATAACGTTTAATTTGGGATTTGGTCCCGTATTTCGAGATGGCTACACTGGATAACTGGAACTTTTGGGACATCCCTTTAGATTTCCAGATGGCTACACTTTTCAAAGGAGCTACAATAGCCCCCGTCTCCAATGGGACACGTTGAGGGAAACAGAAAACTATATACAGGGGCTTATACATCGTTTCTCCGCCACGTCCGGTTCGAGCAGTTGGTGCACTCATCCACTCATAGCACCGTCTCACCGAGGAGCGACATGCGGATCGTGAAGAGCACGACGAGCAACGGCAGCACGAGCAGCGTGGCGTGCCATGTCAGAGGCGTGACGACCCGCTGCAAGAGCGTCGTCTTTCTGCCGGCGTTGAGCACAATGTGCTCGCCGAGGTCGAGATGCGGCACCTGGTCCAGCGGCGCGTACGAGATCTGGTACTTGGTGGTGGCCTCGAGATCGTCGCGGGCGCTCGACCGCACGGCGCTGTAGTGCTTTAGATACGTCAACGCATTGACGACGTTGCCCACAATCAGAGTGCCCGGCGGCGTGATGCCCTGGCGTCGCACTTCTTCGGCAATGCGCCCAAGCGTGCTGCGCACCGTCACAGACCGCTCGGTCGTTGCCGCGTGGATCACGGCCGCTGGAATATCGCAGGGGAAGCCACGCTCTTGGATGAGGCTGGAGCAGAGTCCTTCAATGCGGCCAATGGCCATGAGGAAGATGGTCGTGCGGTGGTCGCAGTACTCGGGGAGATTGGGGAAGCGGTCGGCCTTGCCGTGGCCCGTGCAGACCAGCACTTGGTCGGCGACGTCGCGCATGGTCGCGGGGATGCCCGCGCTCAGCGGCGCCGACAGCGAGCTCGAAATGCCCGGGATCACTTCGACCTCAAAGCCGGCCTCCGAGTAGATGACGGCTTCTTCGCCGCCGCGGCCGTACATGAACGGGTCGCCATTCTTGAGCCGCACGACGCGCTTGCCCTGCGCGAGGGCCTCGAGCCCCCAGGCGTCGAGTTCGGCCTGCGCGAGATCGGCCTTGCCGCAGCGCTTGCGCGCCACGCGCACTTCGCACGTGGCCATGGCCAGCACGGCCGGCGGCACGAGCCGGTCGGCGAGCACGAGGTCCGCCGACGCGATGGCGCGCGCGGCCTTGAGCGTGAGCAGCTCCGGGTCGCCGGGCCCGGCGCCCACGAGCAGCATCTTGGCTTGCGTCATTAGTATTGAGGAGGAAGAAAGAGACAGAGGAGCTGCTGAGGAGCTACTGAGGGGCTGCTGGGAAAAGTCGGAAATGGGCGGAAGAGGAATGAGTCACTCGAAATTCCCCCGAGAGGCGGAAGCCGAGCCATTCGCCAGCAAGGGCGCCGACGCACGCCGCGTCATGGAAACCGTGACGCAATCATAGTGACATCCCCGCGATAGTGACTCCCGTGATCGGAAGAGCGGTGCGCATCCTCATGGAAGAGTTGCCGGAATTCCGATGGTGGGCAGATTCAGTATACGTTTTCACAGGTTTTTAACCGCACTGGCCTGTCTCTCGCACGCGGTCCGGTTCTAGTCTGTTGGACAATATAAGCTATTGCAAGTCGGTGAAACGACGTCGGCGACGTTCGCGCCTCTGATTGGCTGCTGGGTCTGCCCAATCAGGTAGCCATTTTGGTGATGCTTGGCAAAAAGTCGCGGTTCCGTAAGGTTTTTCATTCCCCCCTTTGAGGTTTTTTGTCTCGGCAGAATGATTGTGCAACATAGTCCGGTTCTGGGGGTCACTCGCGCGGGGTGGTCCAGGAAGATAGTGCCCTTCCTTCCAGGGCGCCCCACTGGCCGGTCACTTACTTCCCTTTCCACCAGCCACCCCCCAAGCGATGAAGGCCCCCGCTGTGCCCGCCGTGGAAGAGGCCGTGAGCCACGTGGCCTACGCGCTCAGCGACCTGTCGTTCCTCGTGGCGCCCGTGCCCTTTGGCCGCGCGCTCGAGCAGTACATCGTCTCGGCGCGCCGCAATGTCTTCGACCAAGTGGGCAAGCTCCACGCGTCGGCGTTCGGCCAGGAGCTCATGGAGAAGGCGTACGAGGCCTCCAAGCACGGCCAGTTCGTCACGCTCTTTGCGTCGTCGCCCGCCGCGCTTTTGCAGATGGTGCCGACCATGTACAAGCTCAGCAGCGCCGCGCTGCCGGCGGTCGTGCACGTCGTCGCGCGCGACCACTCGGACCTCATGGCCGTGCGCCAGACGGGCTTTGTGATTCTCCACTCGCTGCGCGCGGAAGAGACCGAGGACATGGCGCTGCTCGCGCACGTCGCGTCGCTGCGCGCGAACGTGCCGTTCCTCCACGTCTACGACGGCGACATGACCCACAACGCGCTCGAGCGCAAGGCGTCGACCACGCACGCGTCGGCCGCCAAGTTCAGCGCGTCGCTCGTCGCGTACGAGAAGCTCGCGCAGCTCATTGGGCTCACCAATGCCAACTCGACCACCGAGTTCCGCGAGCTCGTGCTGGCCAACTCGACGACCACGTCGAGCTCGGACGCCGACCTCTACTTCCAGGTCTCGCGCGAGTGCATTGAAAAGTTCCACGCTGTCCCGCGCGTCGTGGAAGACGTCATCTCCAAAGTCTTCGCGGCCAAGGGGTACCAGCTCTTTGAGTACTTTGGCCACGCGCAGGCCGAGCAGGTCATCGTCGTTATGGGCACGGCCTCGAGCATCGTCAAGGACGCGGTCGCGTCGCTTGTGGACAACTGGCAGGCCAAGGTCGGCGTTGTGTCGGTGCGGCTCTTCCGCCCGTGGAGCACTGAGAGCTTCCTCCGTGTCGTGCCGTCCACGGTCACCAAGATCGCCGTGCTGGACCGCATGGAGGACACGTCCAACGTCGGCGAGCCGCTCTTCATGGACGTGCTCGCGTCCTTCCAGAGCGACGCGTGGACCCACGCGTTAGTGCCCAGCATCATTGGCGGCAAGTACTCGTTTGGCTCCGGTACCGACCAGCTCTTTGACGTCGTGACGGCGCGCAGCCTCGTCGAGGACCTCGCGGCCGGCAAGCTCGCGAATGGCTTTGTCGTGGCTGCCACGGGCAGCGCCGCGTCGCCCAAGCACGACGCGCTGGTCGCGGCCTCGTCTGCGATTGTGAAGGACGGCTTCGAGGCGCCGTACGTCAAGATGCTGCTGCAGTTGTTTGAGCGCCGCGCCGTCATTGCGAATCTCGTGCGGTCCACGACCGTGTGGAAGGACCAGACCGAGTCCCTCGATGCTGAGACCGTCGCACTCGACGGTGGTGAGTTTGGCTTTGGCGTGCACTTGGGCATTCTCGCCAAGCGCCAGCAGCTCCAAGACAACGTGCGTGCGCTGCTCGCCGAACCCACGCATGCGGCCTCGTTGTCCCAACGACTGCAAGAGGTCTTGTCGCTGTGGCTCCACAAGCCGCCGCGCAACGATGAGCTCGCGAATGAGATCGCCATCCTGCTGGAGAGCGAGCAGCACGCGGCCGAGCACGGCCTCCTCTCTGAGATTGTTGAACTCAAGCGCTTCTTCCTCCCGCTGAGCCAGTGGATCGTCGGCAGCGAAGAGTTCTCGCGCGATGTCGGCGCCTCGGGCGTCCACCAAGTCCTCTCGAGCGGCGAGAACGTCAACCTGCTCATCCTCGACACGGAGCCCATGCACGCCGTGAACCGCAGTCTGCGCAAGCGCGACTTGGGCCTGTACGCCATGCAGTACGGCAACGCCTACGTCGCTTCGGTCGCGCTCTACGACTCGTACTCGCAAGTGCTGCGCGCGCTGAACGAAGCCGACGCGTTTGACGGGCCGTCTATCATTCTTGCGTACGCACCGCAGAGCGACAGCATGGAAAAGGACACGCGCGAGGCCGTGGGCGCCGGCTACTGGCCGCTGTACCGGTACAACCCGAAGCTCGAAAATGTCGAAGGCGAAAAGGCGTTTGCGCTCGAGTCGCCGAGCATCAAGAAGGAGCTGCTCACGTTCTTACAGCGCAACAACCAGCTCAGCCTGTTCGCCAAGCAGGCGCTGACGGCGCCCAAGCCCACGTCGGTTTCGGAGCACTACGCGCAGCTGGCCAAGAAGTCGCTCGAGGCTAGCTTCCAGGCGCTGCTCAACGGCTTCGGCAGCGCCACGGAAGAGCCATGGCAGGTGGAGACCAAGCTGAACATTTTGGTCGGCTCGGACAATGGCCACGCCGAGGAATTCGCGAGCAAGTTTGCCGAAGAGGCACTGGCGTTTGGTCTCAAGCAGGTGCAGAAGATGGACATGAACGACATGACGATCGACGCTCTGCTGGACGAAGCCAACGACGCCAACTCGTACACGCTGTTTGTGGTCTCGACGGCCGGCCAGGGCGAGTTCCCGTCCAACAGCAAGGAGTTTTGGCACGAGATTGCTGGCTTCACGTCGACGCTGCCGCTTCAATATGCCGTGTTTGGCTTGGGCGACAGCCTCTACTGGCCGCGCGAAGACGAGAAGCACTACTTCTGCAAGGCGCCGACGGACTTGGACGCCAAGCTGAGCGAGCTCGGTGCCAAGCGGCTCGTGGGTCTCGCCAAGGCTGACGACCAGGACGCCGACGGCCCGGCCACGCAGTTTGAAGCCTGGAAGCCAACGTTCTGGGAACAGATTGGTATCCCGACCGAGGTCATCCAGCTGACGCAAGGCACGAAGAAGAAGCAGCGCACGAACGAAGAGATCAAGGCGCAGAGCAACTATTTGCGTGGCACGCTCGCGACAGGCTTGGAAGACCGCTCGACCAAGGCGCTGACGCCCGACGACACGCAGCTCACCAAGTTCCACGGCATTTACCAGCAAGACAACCGCGACCTGCGCGAGCAGATGCGGTTGGAGAAAAAGGAAAAGGCCTTTTCGTTCATGATCCGCGTCCGTGTGCCCGGTGGCGTGTCGACGGCCGAGCAGTTCTTGATGATTGACCAGCTCGCCGACTCGCACGCCAATGGCAACATCAAGGTCACGACGCGGCAGGCGTACCAGCTCCAGGGCATTCTCAAGTGGGACCTCAAGCCCATCGTCCAGGGCATCAACCGCGTGCTCATGGACTCGCTCGCAGCCTGCGGCGATGTGAACCGCAACGTCATGACAACCGTGAACCCGAGCTGCTCGGTGGAGACGCACCAGAAGATCCTGGACGTCGCGAGCAGCCTGTCGACCCACTTGACGCCCAAGACGAGCGCGTACCACGAGATCTGGCTCGACAAGAAGATGGTCGCCGGTGGCGAGACGCAGGACTTTGAGCCGCTCTACGGCGAGGCGTACTTGCCGCGCAAGTTCAAGATTGCCATCGCCATCCCGCCGTCCAACGACGTGGACGTGTTTGCACACTGCCTCGGGTTCATTGCCGTGCTGGACGGCGACGAGTTGCTGGGTTTCAACGTGACAGTGGGCGGCGGCATGGGCATGACCCACAACAACACCAAGACGTTCCCGCGTGTGGCCGACGTGCTGGCGTTCGTGACGCCCGACCAAGTGAACGACGTGGCCGAGAAGGTCATGGTCCAGCAGCGCGACCTCGGCGACCGCGTGAACCGCAAGCACGCGCGGTACAAGTACACGGTCGAGGACCACGGGCTCGCGTGGATCCGAGCGGACCTTGAGAAGCGTCTCGGCTACAAACTCGCCGAGGCGCGTCCGTTCAAGTTCGACTCGAACACGGACCGTTTTGGCTGGCACCAAATGAGCAACGGCCAGTTCTACTACACCATGTTCATCGAGGGCGGCCGCATCAAGGACACGGAGCAAGTGCAGATGCGCAGCGGACTGCGCAAGCTCGCGCAGACGTTTCCCGACGTGGCGTTCCACCTCACGGCCAACCAGAACCTGAGCCTGGTCAACATTTTGCCGTCGCAGATTGGCGCCATCAAGTCGCTCATGCAAGAGTTCAACTTCGGCAACGATAATTACTCGGGCATGCGTCTCAGCTCGATCGCGTGCGCGGCGCTGCCGTTCTGTGGGCTCGCGTTTGCCGAGGCCGAGCGGTACCTGCCCGTGCTGATCACCAAGATCGAAGACATGCTCGAGGAGAATGGACTCCGCGACGACTCCATTGTCGTCCGCATGACGGGCTGTGCCAACGGCTGCGGGCGTCCGTACTTGGGAGAGATTGGCTTTGTCGGCCGCTCGCCGGGCATCTACAACATGTATTTGGGCGCGGGCTTTACCGGCGACCGCCTCAGCAAGCTGTACAAGGAAGGCGTGGACGAAGAGATCATTCTCCAGGAGCTCAAGCCCATCATCAAGGACTATGCCGAGAACCGCCAGGACGACGAGAAGTTTGGCGACTTTGTGATCCGCGCGGGGTACGTGAGTGCGTGCTTAGCGGCGCCGCTGGTCGAGAACCGCGCACCAGGCGAGAGCTTCCACTCGTAGGACACGTACAGTTAGTCATAGGATCTTCAGTAGTCAAGCCCAACGCTCTGAAGGAGGAAGAGGCGAGGGAGAAAAAACAATGCGCTCGATTGCATCGCTTGATCAATGTCTAGTGTGTACCAAAATCAATCGGATTTGAAAAGCTGGAGCTGTTTGTACGATGTGATCCTTCGACGCAAAACAAGTACCGTAGCTGTCTGGGGCATACTCATTCTCGAACACTGGGCGACTTGGCAACGGTTCCTTGGACGACGCTGTGGTCGGGCTCGTCGTCGTGGCTCGGACGTTGCTCTGCCACGCTACAATACTCGTGCACCGTTTGCATACTAGTGTCCGCTACATCCGCACGATCTTCAAGGCACGGCGGGGCTTCACTGTCGATGAGACCCAGAGTCTCGTAGAAACGATTGTTATCGCACTCGGTCGACTCTGGCTTGAGTTCTTGGCTGGTGTTGGAATCTGAGCTAGCGGTGTCATCCACACGATGCTCGAGTTCCTTCACCGTCAGAGTCGACCTGGCAGATTCGAGTGAGACACTGAAAGTGCCGCCGTCACGATAAGTACGCGATCCGCCGGAGGAAACCCACGCCTTGGATGGTCCCATGGCCGAGACCTGCTCAGCTTGTTCTGGCGTGGAGAACCGTGAGGGAACGTAGGGTTGTCCACTGGGAGCCGAGACGCCGCGGTTGCGATACGCACGTGATCCGCCGGGGGGAATATACGCCTTGGACGGGTTCATGGCCACCAACGGCTTGTGGAGACGGCATTTCATCGCATCAGGCTTGACTTCTTGGATCGTAGTAGTATCTGAGCTGGCGTCAATCGCCCGGTGGTCAGGCTCCTTCAACGTCAAGAACGAGGCAGACTCGAGCGAGACCCTGTCAGCGCCGCCTTCAGCATATGCGCGTGGTGTGCACTGAGGCATCCAGGCCGCATCGGGGGTGTTGGCCACGAGCCGGTAGACATCCTCTGGCGTCAAGGGTGAGTCGTCGAGCGGCACTTCATCAGATGCGCGTGGTGTGCACTGGGGCATCCAGGCCGCACCGGGGATGTTGGACACGAGCCGGTAGACATCCTCTGGCGTCAAGGGTAAGTCGTCGAGCGCTCACTGTCGGAGGGGACGACACTGCCTCGGAATTTGCGCGGTCTTCTCGGGGGCACCGGCGAGCCATTGTCCATGCTGCCCTTTCGTTCTGCACGCGTCTCGATCTTCATGGCTGGGCCAACTGGCGAATGAAATGGTCGAGTGGCCCCGTACAAGGCCCTCCTCGGCGGGGTTCTCTCTTCCCGATGATTGGTGCTCATGATTGAGGCGTCTCTGAATGTGATGGACCAGGCCATCAGTTTCAAGCCATCACTCACTTTTGAAGAGAAAGTCCACACCACCCGCCGTTGCTCACATGTCGCATAGATATGTGAGATCTCTTTTTCTTATTTTCAGCCAATGAAAGATCCATTGGTGGGTATGAAATTTACGCGGTAATCTATTCAAATGCCACCCATTTCCCAAGAAGCATCAAGGGGAAGAGAAGCATGACAGCAGTGGACGCGCGCGACAAGGTGCGTCGTCACCAGGAGGATCCCTGCCACGGCACTTGGTCTCATTTCCTCTGCGTAGATGGGCCGCACGGCGCTGTACCGCGCGGCGAGAAAGGGCGACACGGACCAAGTGAAGCGGCTGGTGGCGCACGGCGCTGATATCCACGCCGTGACCGAGGTGCGTTACTGGGGAAAGGGAACCAGTGGGCGTGGCTGCGACTCATGCGGCTTCTCTGTAGAATGGCAAGTCGGTGCTGAGCGCGAGCGCTCGCAGCGGCGACACCGCCGCCATCGACTTCTTGCTCTCGCGCGGCGCTGACGTCAACGCGATGGATGAGGTGAAGAGTTCTTATTCTGGGCGGATCCAGGGAAATGCGGTGTCTGATGTGTTGGGGCCGTTTCGTGAAGAAGGATAACCGCTCGGTGCTCTACCACGCTGCGCGCAAGGGGCAGCTCGAGAGCATACGACTCCTCGTCCAACGCGGCGCCAATCTCCATGCGACCACGGATGTGAGTGATGCCGCGGTCAGGTGAAGGAGGCTGGGTGTATCTGAGCGGTGGCTTGCGTGGCATGCACAGAACAAAGTGACCGTTCTCCACGCGTTGGCCTACAGCAGCGACAACGCGGCGGCGCTGGCGTTCGTTCTGGACTGTGGCGTTGATATCAACGCCGCGACGGAGGTATGTTGCCTTGATATCCTATGGCACGCCTCTGTTGTTCACTTCCTCAATGCCTCTGGTCAGCGTGGCTCCACGACTCTTCACGTTGCTGTAGGCGAGGGCCACGTGGAGTGCGTGAAGCTGCTCATCCAGCGTGGTGCCGACATTCACGCGACCACCAAGGTGCAGTGCAGACGGCATTATTACGCTGGGGCAAACTGGTCGCAAACTAACGTAGAGTTTTGTGTGATGCTGTGCCTACAGGAAGGCAAGACAGCTCTGCATGTGGCCGCGGAGCGTAACGAAGATGCCGACATGGTGGCATATTTGGTCGACAGTGGCGTCGATATCAACGCAGCGGATGAGGTACAGCTGGCGCTTTTGTTCGATGGACCCATTGCTCAAACTCCCATGTGATTAATCGCCTGATGATAATGTGTCAGAACGGTTCGACGGCACTTCATTACAGCGCTCGTCGCGGTCATGTGGAGAGCATGACGTTCCTCATCCAGCATAATGCCGATATCCACGCAACCACGGCGGTCAGTAGTGCCTTTGGGATCCGAAAGGGTTCATGCATCTCACTGACATTTTGATGCTATGGATGAAGGATGGGAGAACGGTTCTCCACGCGGCCGTGGGAAGCAGCAACGATCATATCGACACGTTGAAGTATTTGATCGATCATGGCGTTGATATTAACGCAGTGGATGAGGTACAGTACACGTGAGGTCTCTGGGCAGCCAACCATCGGCCTCTTCTCGAATTAACCGACCACTTACTTGTGTGGTGTATCAGGACGGCTGGACAGCTCTTGTGGAGGCTGTGCGGGGAGGTCATACAGAGAGCATGAAGCTTCTCATCCAGCGCGGTGCCGATATCCACGCAACCACCGAGGTCAGTGCGGAAGAAATAATGCCGACGATAGCCCATGTTACTGACGTTTGGATGCTCGGTGTTCTGTGTGAAGAGCAAGAGAACGATTCTGCACTGGGCTGCTGAGCGCAGCGACGATATTGGCACGCTGCAGTACTTACTGGACCATCGCGTGGATATCAACGCCGTGGATGAGGTACGATGGTTTTGCTGCACTTGTTCAGTCTCTCTATCTCATTTCGAGATGTATTTGCCACACCAGGACGGCTGGACAGCGCTCTCGTACGCCGTGAGCGAGGGCCATTTGAAGAGTATGAAGCTCCTCATCCAGCGTGGTGCTGATATCCACGCGGTCACCAAGGTCAGTTGATAGGATGGAGTGCGGCTGATGGGCATGCAATCTGATTTATATGGGCTTGGTTTGGTGGAAACAAGGACGGAAAAACCATTCTCCACGCAGCTGCTGCCGGCCGCGACGATGGCGTTGCGTTGGAGTATCTGATTGAAGGCGGCGCTGACATAAACGCTGCAGACGAGGTTTGTTTCATTAGTGTTCCTGCGTGGTGCACACAGCCAGTAGTGTATAGAGCCTTAATCGTTAAACTGTCGTTTTGTAGGACGGCCGCACGCCGCTGCATGACGCTGCAAGCAATGGCCATGCGGAGTGCATGAGGTTCCTCATCCAGCGTGGTGCGGACATTCGAGTGATCACCAAGGTTTGTGAAAGGGAGTGGGGTGCTGGAGGTGGACGTGGTGTTTACCTGGGTTTAATATCCTTGGTGCGTAGGATGGAAGAACGGCTCTCCAGGAAGCTGCTGCCGGTGCCGACGATGCTGTTGCGTTGGGGTATTTGATTGACGGTGGCGCAGATATTAACGCTGCAGATGAGGTACACTTCGATTTTCGCCCTTTGTGTGCTACACCTGAGTGATAGAAGGTAGACTGGATCTCAACCATTAAATTTTGTCTCTTAGGACGGCCGAACTGCACTTTATGACGCGGCGTGCAATGGCCACGTGGAGTGCATGAGGTTTCTCATTCAGCGTGGTGCTGATATCCATGCGACCACCAAGGTTTGTGATTTCGACCTGATGATGGCGGCCCCGCGGTGTTATCTAGCGGAGAATCTCATTGGTCTGTTTTGAAGGATGGAGAGACCTTGCTGCTTGCTGCTGCGTTCAGCCGCAATCCAATTGCGGTGAGGCTCATGGTTGAAGTAGGCTTGGCGATAGACGCGGTCAACAACGTGAGTTCATGTGCCGTTTGTTTGCATATGAAAAGGGACACAGCTAACGTTTCCTGATTCTGAACAGGAAGGAGACACTGCACTACACTATCTTGCGTGTCACAACGGGGACGTGGCGACGATGCAGCTTCTTGTCGAGAGTGGCGCTGATATCCACGCAATCAATGCGGTTTGTGCCAGCATTTGGTCATGTTGCTCGGTGCTTGGGGGGCTGATGTAGTGTGTCGTGGGATATTCTAGAAGGGACAGTCAGTGCTCCATTCCGCGGTCGAAGGGTGTGAGCTCAAGGCGACTAGGTATTTGATCGGCCAAGGCTTGAGCGTGGACGCAACGGATGCGGTATGTGCCGTCCTACACCGAGTACGATTCTACGTATACGTGTATGATAACACCGCGTGCTTCCTAATAGGCTGGGCACACAACGCTCCATTATGCAGCACAGCAAGGCGGCCTCGCAGTGTTGCCTTTCTTAGTGGCGCAAGGCGGGAACATTCACGCTCTGACGAAGGTGAGAGACTTTGTCTGTGGCACTTGATACTTATTATGGATGCCTTTTACTGACACGTAAGTGGCGTTCCCCTACAGCATCGCATGGGCCTTCTCCACTTCGCTGTCCAAGGTGCAGACTTGCATGTGCTGGACTATGTGCTCAAACTCGGAGTTGACATCAATCCCCGAGTTGAGGTATGTCCCTTCACTGTCCAAATGTGTGAGGCCCGCGAGCTTATGATTCTTTGCAAATCAGAACATCGACGAGTGGATGTCGCCACTGGGTCTCGCGATATGTGCGGCAGACCATCAAGACTCGTACAGGATCGCCTCTAAACTGTGCTCTCGCGGGGCGTCATTGAGTGAGCATGATCTCCGCCAGCTGAAGAGTGGAAAGTCGAGCGCGAACGAGGTCGAGAACCATCAGCAATGGCGTGACGGACTGTGTGCGTGTGTCGACTTCTGGGTCCAACAGCGCCTGGCTGGAGTGGAGCGGCTGCCGCATATCCCCCGTGAAGTTGTTGAACGTGGAGAAGCATCCGTCAAGACGTACCTGGCCGATATCGCGCGATCGTCTCGTGATGAACTCATCAACAGGTGCAAAGTGTGTGTCGTGGGACCAAGCGAATGGGGCAAAACGAGTCTCGTGCAGTCGATCACCATCGAAAAACCGATCCTGATTGAACGGAAAGATCGCACGATCGGTATCGACCTGACCAAGACTGTTCTTAGCGGTGAAGATGGCTCGCAACACGAAGTCACGTTCTGGGACTTTGCCGGACAGGACATGTACCAAGCGGCCCACACGCTCTTCTTTTCGCGACGCACGCTGTTCGTGCTCGTAGTGGACTTGGAGGCATATTCGAAGGAGCTCCAACTCGCGGAGACAGAGACGTCCCAAGAGAACGAGCTGCGGATGAGTCGGTTTGTGCGCTCCCACGTCTTCAAGTGGGTGCGCGCGATCTTTGCGCAACAGCCAGACGCACGCTTCCTGGTGGTCGGGACCAAAGCAAACCTCTTGGAGGATCCCGATCTTGTGGAGGATATCTGGGATGACCTGGAGGACCGTTTGAAGGAGTGGAAGGCAGATTTCGTCAAGGGAATGGAGAAACAGATCGGCTCGAAGGATTCCCGCAGCAAAGAGGTGAAGGATCTCAAATCCAAGTTGGCCCAGATTGCGTCCGATGACTGGTTGGTGGCCAAGCTCACGAGTGTGGACTCAATCGCAGAAGTCCGAGCAGCGCTGCAGCAAACCCTCGCAGCCAACGATCTCGGCTTCCCCATGTGGAAGATGTATCGGAAGGTGCTGCAGGCGGTGCTGAAACGGCGTGAAGCCGCGCGACGTGCTGGGACCACCCGTGAACGCATCGAACAATCCATCGTACGCTTTCGCACGCTTCGCAAGCAGCTTCTCCTAGAGATCGACGACCTAAAACGTGACGAATGCGAGCAGATTCTACGCACGCTCAACGATCTCGGGGACGTCCTGTGGTACGAACATGACAGCGCCGGTGTGTTCAAGGATCACCTCGTCCTCGACCCCATGCTCGTGATCGAGGTAGTTCGTGAGGTCGTGCGCCACGACTTGTCGGCTTCCTCTGGAATTGACGTGGCTAGTGACGGTGGTGTCCCGCACGCGCTTCTAAAGACGTTTCCGCTGTGGCGCGACATGGACATGGAACTCATGCATGCGATGAAAGAGCTGCTCCAGCATTTCCAGCTGGCGTACCCGGCCGACGCCGACGCGATGCTGCCCGAATCGGATCTTATCGTCCCAGCGTACTGGCAACTGATCAAGGCTGCGAGTACGGCGCCTCGAGCGTTGGCATCATCCCAGTCGGTGTGTGATGCATTCGTCACATACAGGTGGTGCTGGGAGTACGAAGTGCCTGGCGAGCTGGCCGAGACCATTTTCGAAAAGTTTGCCGTGCAGAGCCACTCGTCGTCGATGCCACGAACGATCCGCGGCTTCTACATGGAAGCCGCATGCTCCGAGTTTGCCACGAGCATCTCGCTGCGGCTGGGCCATACGTCGCGCGACATCGTGCGTATTGAAGTGAGCGGTGAGACGGAGGAGCTTAGCTGGCACAACATGCGGTTCTACTTGATGAAGATGGAAAAGGTACTGGACGCGTACCGAGGCGACGTGGTATGGCGGTACATTGTCTATCGAGACATCGAGACTGGTCAAGAGAAGCGCGCTTCGGTGGGGTCAGTGGTCAAGCTGCTCGAGGACACGATCGTCATGGGCCGAGACACTGACGCACTGCGCTTGAAGACCCCGTGGATGCCTCCGGATATGGACTGGTACATGCACAAGTCGTGGAATGATATCACGACGTTTCAGCAACTGCAGATGAACGAGCTCGTGCGCAACAAGCTGCAGGTGCTCGAGAAGCTGGCCATCGCGGGAGACACGCCTCGCCAGTTCCCGGCGTTATGGTCGCTGCAGTATCTCCCCGAGGAACACAAGGCGATCGTGCGCATGCATAGTGATCTCTCGGGACGCTGCTACCACGTTCCGATCGAGATTGACACTGGCTCGCCCCTGCTGGCGCGGCATGCCTCAGTCTTCAAGGTAACACATGGATGGGTCATCATGCAGCATGACGTGGCATCTTGGACTAACTCGCTTATCGCGTATTCTGTAGACGGGCCTATCGCTGTGCGCGACAGTCGTGGAGAGTGCCCTGTCGTTCCCAATCGTGCAAGCAGTCGTCAACGCGGCCAAGTCAGGTACGTAACGATGATGAACACACTGAAGCCCACAGTGAAGTATTCACTTCCACTCACACTCTTGGTAACATGGCGACGCAGCACTCGAAGCCCAAGCCGACCACGCCGCGCGGGTCCACAACCTCATTGACAAGCTCGACCTGTCGGTGAGACCTGATGTGGTTGACGCGCGCTCCTCGGGCTTGTCCCCCGGTGCGTCGATGGTTCTTCTCCGCGATTTGCTCCACGTCCACAACGACGGCCTCAACGACCTCGAGATCTCCGAGGTCTCGAATCTCGAATGTGCCGTCACGGCGAGAGGCGAGTACGTCTGGGCGCATGCGCATGAGATCACGGCCCTGAACGGCAAGATCACGCGGTGCCATGCACCGCCGTCAACGTGGGCGGCGCTGACGGAGCAAGAGCCCGAGCCGTCGCCGGCCGCGTCCCACCTGACGACTAACGCGATCCAGCCGTCGAGCGCGTTCAAACTCATGTTGTGTGTCGAGTCCATTGACGGCCTCGCTGACTGGGACTGGCACAAGTCGTACTGCAAGTGGCAGCTGTACCATGGCAAGTCGCGCGTGCCGATCGCGAGCGACGTGACGCCGCTACATGCCGACAGCAGCTCGCCGCCGTCGTGGCACGCCATGAAAGTGGCTGTCGACTCGGTCGCGTCGGTCGCGATGTTGCGCGCGTGCCGCTTGGCCGTGCAAGTGAAGCGCCGCAGCCACATCGGCTGGACCAAGTACGTCAAGTATGATTGGTTGACGGATTGGCGGAGGGACGACTGACATGGTTGCTATTGATTCTTGAATGGCAGACTCATTGGTGTGGGCGAGGTTTCCTTGGCGGACTGTGTCGATCAAGACGCCGAAGGCCACTTTCACTGTGAACCGATTCGTGTGCCTCTGGAGGTGGCCACGCGATGCGTCGTCATCCAGCTCACAGTGTGAACAGGCAGTAAAGCCACAACGGAAACGAGACTCAGTCACTAGATCCCAGTACGGTAAACGGAGATGGGATGAGTCTTCACGATCTCCGTAGGGACCACATCAGTTCAACGGTATCCTCGTGCAGAGAGTGTTCATGATTAAGTGGAAATAATGAAAACGGATAGGCGAACTCGCCCTTCTCTCCTCCTGCCTACCTCTCATCTTCTCCTTCGTCTTGTGCCGTGAGTACGCTGCTCAGCGGCACAGCGTACGGCGACGCCCAGTTGCGATTGAAAACATTCTCCATGGCCTCGCGGGTCGCTTCGTGGTCCGTGTTGACGCTGATGCCGGCGGTCGTGTAAAAGTACCCCCACGCCATGTTGCTCGTACCAATGTTGACGCGGCGGTCACTCACAATGTACTTGGCGTGGTTCACGCGCGTGTACGCCGGCCACAAGGGCGGTGTCTTGGTACTACTGGAAGCCGTCGTATTCTGCCAGCCGGGCACGCGGAAAATCTTGATCTCGAGGCGGCCGCCGCACTGCATCGCCTTGCACAGCTGCGCTTGCTGCTCGAGCGTCTGGAGCGCGTCCAGCATGGCCCGCCTGGTGCTCTGCCACTGGCTGATGAGCAGCCGCACGTGGAGTCCGCGCTTGCCAAACACACCGGCGAGAACGGCATCCGTGAGCGCCGGCCACCAGATGGACGCGTTCGCGTGGGTCTCGAGCCCGTACATTTCGTACGGCGTGAAGTCCATGACGCTCAGACTCAGCCGCTTCTGCGCCGTCTCGATCGTGTACACGAGCGCGTCTTCGTCAAACGTGCGCGTGGCGCGTGCCGTCGACTCAGCCGGTGCCGACGCCACAAACAGATTAGCGTACGAGCCGTCGGTCATGGCCGTCTTGATCTGCTTCAGCACATTCCCATGGGCGGCCAGCCCCGCGTCCACGAACGGATCGGGCGTGCGCGACGCGTGGGGCACGTGGCGCGACCACGTCGGCACCTTGAGCGTCGCCTGGAACCGGTCCGAAAAGTACGTCGTGACCTGGCCGGTACTATCCATGGTGGCCCAGAGCCACCAGACGTCAAAGAGCCGCTGGACGTCCTGCAGCAAATGCTGCTCGGGCTTGAGATCTTCCAGCACGACGCCCATCTCCATGACTTGGGCGAGGCTCTTCCAGTCCATGTTGGCACTGCCGACGTACACGTGGCGCTGGTCAAAGAGCCAGAGCTTTTGGTGGAGAATGCCGCCGCCGAACCACGGCGCGCCGCTCCACGTGCGCACGAGCACACGGTCGGGCGCGGCCTTGCGGAGCGTCTCGACTTCGTCGGGCAGCCGGGCTACGGGACCAGCGCCATTCACGCTGTCGCCAGCCGTGACGATGCGCAGCGTCACGCCGCGTTTCACCGCGTCCAGCAGCGCCTGGAAAAGCTGCGTGCCGCGGTCCGCCCCAAAGCGCGCCATGTCTTCCGGGGAGTAGATCTTGCGGTCGTCCGTGCCCAGCAGATTCCTACAGCATACACAGTCGGTATCTGTATGAAGGAGAGGGGAGCAGTCGCTACGTACCAGTACATGGCGCTGATGTCGATGGACCGCGTGGCCTGCTGCGTGTGGCGAAGCAGCACCGCGTGGGTCGCCTCGAGCGTCGAATTGAGCGCGAAATCGCCCACGGGCAGCGTCTCCACGAGGCGCATGGTCGGTCGGTCTGTCTCCGCCGCTGCTTCCTCAGCAGGCGCTCGCCACGTGAGCCACTCGGCCGGCCATTTCGATAGAAACACGGGCGCCACGGGCGTGAGACCGCTCGTGCTCGCCCGCCCCAGCGAGCGATTGCCGGTGCCGTCGACGGCGAGCGCGACGAGCAAAAGCGTCGACAGCATACCGCAGAGACCGACAAAGAGCCACAGCCGCAGCGACGGCTCGGCGCGCGTGCGGTCCCCGACGAAGCGCGGCATGTTCATCCCGAGATTTTCCCCCTTTGAAGAACAAGAAGAACAAGAAGGATTGAAGTTCGAAGGTCCAATATAGCGTGGTTCACATGATGTTTCATCCCTTTTAATGTGGGACACGTGAAATATGGTATTTAGCAAGCACTACTACTCAGAATAGTGTGATGCACGCTATGTGTGGTGTCTGCCAGCTCGCATATCCCCCGGGGCATCAGAACGCGAATGCACCCGAGTGCCGAGGCGATCCGGAAGCGCCGCAGCCGCGAGTGGGACCCGCGCACGATGAACGCCGAAGTGTTTGAGACCCCCGATCCGGAGGTGACGTTCCAGCCGTACGCGGCGGTGCACGCGGCAGGCGCGCACGCCCATGGCTCGCCCGAAGACACGCACGGCTTTGACAAGGTATGGGGAGAAAGATCGCTTTGAGATGGATTGGGGGGATCACACACTCACTTGTGAGCGGTCTGCAGGCGAATATGGAGCTGGACGAGGGCGCAGTGCTGCCCACGCAGGCGTTTGAAGTGTTCATGGGCAAGGTCTACAGTACGTAGCTGCCCACGCCATACTGACCGGGTCCGAATCCGAATGGCTAATGTGAGGTTTCTGATTCCCGACAGAGCCCACCTCGCGGCTGCCCGAGCGCACCGAATTGGAGGCATCCGGCGGCAAGCATGACGTCGCCATGTCGTCTCCTTCCGTGGTTCTCGAGTCGCCGCTGCAGCGCTTCACGCGGCTCGCGATGGAGATCAAGGAGCTGGAGAGCGACCTGGGCCTGCTCGCCGCCAACGCCGAGGCGAAGCGCAAAGACGCGAGCGCCGTCGTGGTCGTGGACGCTGCGCAGGACGCGGAATTCAGCGACATTATGCAGGGGCTCGCGACGCTGCAGCTAAATCTGTCGGCCATGGAAGACAACGCCCGGTTCCGGCCGTTTCTCCAGCCCACAGCCGTGCAGGCCGACGCGGTCGCGAGCATGCAGCGCGACCTCACGGCTAAGTTCTTCCAGCAGATTGACGCGCTCAAGCGCGCGCCAGCCACAGCGACCGCGGCCTCCTCTCCCTCCTCTTCAGGGGCTCCGATCGTGTACGAGATCTACAGCAATGGCGAGCTCAATGCCGTGGACCGCGACGCCAAGACGCGGCTGCTCGCGCTCGAGGGGAAGCTCGCGATGCTCGAACAAGTCGTGGGCGCCACGCACCCCAAGGCGCTCCATATGGACGGGCTCCGCGCCAGCGCGTCGGCCAGCGCCGACCTGTCGTCGCTCATTGACGAGCTCGACAAGCGCGTGGGACTATTGAGCGAGAAGAATCTGGACGCAATCAAGACGCGCACGACGGCGCTCGTGCACGAGTTGACGCTGCTCCACAAACTGAAAGAGTCGCCCAATGTGCAGGCCGCGCTCGCGACGCAGGCTGACCGCGACAAGATCCAGCAGATCTACGACAAGCTCGTGAGCGTCCAAGACGTCGCAGCGTCGGTGCCAGTGCTCGTGGATCGGCTCGTGACGCTCAAGACGGTCCACGATGAGAGTCTCGACCTGAGCACGCGGGTCAAGAAGATGGAGCAGTCGCAAGGGATGCTGCAGGATCTGCTCGAGTCGGACGTGAGCATCCTGACCAATGTGAGTGGATGGAGAGATTGTTATATAGACTTGGAAAAGGCACGCACTGACTACTACCTCTGAACGTGGTCTTGTATAGATTGAGAAGAGTCTCCAGGACAACGTCCAGATCTTCCAAGCCAACATCCAGACGCTCGACGAACGCATGAACCACCTGCTGAGTAGCCATCGTAGCTAGCCGGCCGCGACGGGTTGCGGCACGGGCGGCGCTGTGACCATCGAGTTGCGTTTGCTTTGCAGACAGCCAAAAGAGGCGCGCGTCTGGTCGTAATTGGGCGTCAAAAACGCACTGGATGCTCGCAATCGCGTGGATGCTCTCGTGGCTTCGTGGTCCATCTCCAGCGTCAGTCCGTCGCCGTGCTTGTCCTGCATCATGCGCATGCGCCGCAGCGCAATGAGGTACCGCATTTGCTTGTAGAGGATATGGAGCTGTCGCGAATTGAATAGCAGCAGCAACGTGACTTGAAGCACGATCACGAGCGTCGCGACAAAGTTGCGCGTGGACGCGTCCGTGGACTTGGTGAGGAAGCAACTGATGAGTGCGTACGTGATCATCTTCATGACAAACGCAGTCGACGAGCACGCAGTCTGGAACGGCATCGTGTACGGCGAGCTTTCGACTGTGTACAAAAACATGGCGAGCTGGAGCCCCATGAGCAGCGTGAGCTGCGACGGCACATCGCTCACGAGCCCAATGATCACGCCCGACAGAATTTCAGCACCCATCTTGGCGACAAAAAAGTATCGGTAGCGGAACTGGTAGTACTTGTAGTACGAGCCCCAGGCAAACTTGAAATCCGGGTCGGCGAGTTGTTGCTCGGTCTTTTTCCACAGCTTGACAACGCCCAGCACGATCAGGCCAAAGCACACGACAATGAGCGCCGCGGTCGCCGACGCGAACGCGCCATAGCCGCGCTCGCTCTGGTGGAAGTACCGCATCTGGAACGAGCTCGTCATGCTCAGCGCGTACTCGCTCATGAGGCAGATGGAAAGACAAGACTGCGTGAGCAGGCGCATCAGAAGCTTGGCACGCGGGAGATCTTTGAGCCGCTGGATCATCATCTCGAGTCGCTTTTGCGCCACACACCGAACAAGCGTATACAGGATTGCCACCACTGCCGCGACGCATCCGACGACAGTCGCAAATGCAATGATGGTCTTGGTGAAGAGCTCATCGGGCTTGACGTGGAGCCTTTGCGCGTAGGAGAGAACGCCGGCGATAATATCCCCATCGGCGGCCGAGAACTTGCTCATATCGTCACTACTCAAGCTGGAAGAGCCGGGGTCACTGCCATGGCCTCGTACAGGGGACGTCGGCTGGAGCACACACCACCCGAGCGAGTCGGTAAACTGGTAGAAAAAGTCCGGTGCTCCTGGCAACGTCACGTGGCTCCCAGACGCAATGAACTGAAGGTAATTGAGCAGCATGAACAACGCGCCTGCATCAGCGACAGGCATGGTCGCATGGCCAAGTGCACCCCCACCGCCCACGACGCCCGGAACGAGCAGTCCCTGCGTCACGGCGATGCCGCCAGTCATCATAGTCGTTGTTGCACCCGACACGGTGGCAGCGCCGGACGAAACGGCTGTGATCACGATACTCACAACATTGGCTGCGACCGCACTGGCCACAAGCATGTTGGCCGACTCGGCGATCCGCTCGCCAAGCCCACCCGTTGCGTCCACGAAATCGGCCAGCGTCACCGTTAGCGCAGGAGCTGTCGTCGGAATGGTGTTAGACGTCACCACAGGCGGGCTGGTTTCACTTGGGTTCGGTACACTGATCGGTGATCGGGTTGGGGCATCCGACACAGGAGGTATCGAGGTGGCAGGCACTGTACCAGTCGCTGGGAGAAGTGTTTCTGCCGGCACACTCGGTGGCTGTGCAGTTGTCGTGGTCGGTGCCGTAGACGACGATGTGGGACTCGCAGTGGTAACAACAGTCGTTGGAGCTGCTGTGCTGGTTGCTGGCGTTTTAGTCGTGGTGGACACGGGCATTGTCGTCGATGGCAGCGCAGTCGTGATGGGCACTGACGTTGTGGTCGGCGCAGACGTCGACGGCGTCGTCGTAGGTAACAGTGTCGCGCTTGCTGGCGGTTCCATCGTTGGGGCAGTCGTCGGTGCTGACGTCGCGGATGGCTGCGGCGTTGGTTGAGTCGAGGTCGGTGGCTGTAGCGTGGCTGATGGGTCTGCCACTGGTGGTTGCGTTATAGGCGGATCGGCTACAGGAGGCTGTGTCGCGGGAGGCTGGGTCATCGGTAGATCTGTCACAGGAGGCTGGGTCACTGGAGGATCCGTC